>CATIWO010542726.1:0-10614 GCA_949673435.1 Macaranga tanarius | reverse complement strand
TACAAAATGATGATTGATGATGTCTTAATAAGAAAAGTTTTAAATCTGTTCGGATTTCAGAATATGATTAAGTGTTAATTATAACCTTAAAAGCTCCATAAATGGATTAAGAGAAACATTACTGTAGATAATGGGTGGATTAAGGATAAGGCGTGACAAATATTATATTAAAATTGAAAGTAATTAAAATTCAAATTTTTTATATTACAATTCAAATTTTTAGATGATATATAAATAATTAGATTTGAAAATAAATTAATTTTGTCTCCATAGGCAAATAAATTTATCTTCATAAATTAATATATATAGAAACGACAATATTATTTTGTCTCTATATCTTATAGAGACAAAAGCTGAAGTGACAAAAATAGAGATGAAGTAAAATTGTCTCTATAAACTATAGAGACAAATTTTATTATTTTTAGAGACAATTATTATAGTCTCTACAAATTAGTTTTTTTTTGTAGTGGTAGTTGTCTGTGGCTGGTAGTGGAAGAAGCAAATCTGTTGCTTAAAAATGATAATAAATTATCTTACATATAAATATTAGTTTTAATTTTTATAATACAAAAAAATAAATTTATTAAAAATTTATTTCTTTTTATGAACCTTAAAAAACTGAAATATTTTTTTTTTCACAAATATAGATTAACATTTAATGAGTAATAAATAGATTAATTTAGAAAATTTTATAAATAAAAGTAAATAGTTGAATTAAGAACATTTGTGTCATTTAAATTTTAAAAATAGCAGTAATAGAGTGTAACAATGAAAGTAGATATTAAAGTGGGGGTATAATGTCATTCCATCTTTAAAAATTTTAATCATGGAGTGCAGAATAAAAATCAAGATAAATTGCATAAATAGTTACTAAAATTTATATTTAATTATATTTTGATTATAAAAATTCTATTTTATATTTTTTTAATGCCAAATTCATATTTAAATTCGTGCATAATTTTTATAAATTATTTTAATCTATAAATAATCTAATATTATCAAATCTTGAAAATATCATATGAATAAGTTCATATATATCGTTCCTAAATTGTAATTATAAATTATTTAAATATAATATTAATGTATAGTTTATTATATGTCAAAAATTAAAATAATATTTTAATAAAACTAAAAAAAATTATAATTATAAATTATTTAATTACAATATAATATAAAAATATTTTATTAATTTATATTTTATTGTATAAAAATTAAAAAATAAAGATAAATAATGACATTTGCTTTGTTTTATAATCGAATAATATGTTTACATTATTTTAAAAATAAAGTATTTATCCTCAAGATAGTGTTTAGTTTTCCAATAATTTCTATATAAATATAAAAAAAATACGTATTTATTCAAAATTTGAAGTAAAATGATAATGCTAGATTGTGAACTAAAAAATATTATAAAAATTAATGTTAAAATGCAAATAAAAATTTAATAACTAAAAAGATTACAAAATTTAGCGAGTACCTAGCAATTTATCTCGTAAAAATCTCCATCCTCTGGAGGTGGGGAAAATAATATTTTAAACAATACTTGACAATAATAAATCATGGCCTCATGGGCGGCTGGTAGAGATGTCTCCCATTTCCGAATATTTTAAATTGAAATCATAATTAGTAATTATATTAATACGAAAGTGGTCTTTGTTTATATTTTTAAACAACAATTGACAATAACAATCATGTGCAGTTGGTAGAGATAATATTTTAAATTGAAATCATAATTAGTAATTATATTAATATTTTTAAACAATAATAAATCATGGGCGGCTGATAGGGGTGTGCAAAAATAACCGAAAATCAAAAAATCAAACCGAACCGAATTACAAATCATGGGCGGCTGGTAGGGGTGTGCAAAAATAACCGAATTCGGTTCGGTTTTTAAAAATAAAATATTAATTCGGTTTAAATCGAACCGAACCAAACTCTAGTATATTCTAAAATTTTATATATATTTATAGGTCGGTTTGATTGGTTTAGTACTAATATTTTAAATTTTATTAATAATATTAGTTTCTAAATATATAAAACTCTTAATAAAATTATTTACTACCAAAAAAATTCTAAAAAAATGTATTTAAATATATTTTAGAGAATCGGTTCATTTGATTTTTTTTAAAAATAAATAAATATAATAAATATAAAAAAATAACATTAATATATGTTATAAATCTTATTAGAATATTATAAAATTATATAAATAAAATAACTTTAAAATTAAAAAGCGAAAAGAAAGTAAAAAAAAAAAGAAAAAATACCTGAACCAAACCGATTTCGATTTTAGGAATTCTTACACCGAATCAAACCGATATAAGTTTGATTCAATTCAATTTTAGACATTTTTAAACCGAATCGAACCATACCGACATTTGCACACCCCTGGCGGCTGGTAGCGATGTCTCCCATTTCCGAATATTTTAAATTGAAATCATAATTAATACGAAAGTAGTCTTTGTTTATATTTGAGCAGTTGTCAGTGACCGTGCGAAGAAGAAGCAAAGCTGTTGCTCTAACTCATTAGCATTGTCATTTGTTTGTCATTTAAGTAGCGAGGAATCCCAACTACATTACTTACGATCTCTCTCTCTCACGCTCATTCTGCCTGCTTAGTTTCTTCATTTTCTTCAATTTTCCATCGATTTACTTAATTTCGGTGGTCTCTGGAGAAAAAAAAAAAAACAAGACCAAACGGTGCCGTTTCTGGTTCTAATAGCCAAGTTGGAGATTCTTATGCGTGGGTACTTACTTTTGCACAAACTCTTTTTCTTATTTCGATCAGTCTGCTTCCAATTTCTTTTGTTTGCTTTGCTTTATCAATAAATCATTCTGATAGCCAAATCTTATTTCTCATTTTAATTAGGTTGCACGCTTCTTTTTTTGTGCCACATAGCTGATCTGATCGTGTGATTTTTAGATCAAAAAGTATGTACTATTTACCTTTTTTTTTTTTTTTTTTTTTATATCAGATTACAGGGGTTGTTAATTTTTTTTAACTCATATGAAATTAACAAAATAACTTTTAATGTAGAAAGTAAGTATTATTATTATTTTTTTCAGATTACAATGGTTGGTATAGTTAGAAGCAGGGAAAGGAAAATTTTTTACAACATAAAGTGGGGGAGGAGTGAATCAATCATACCTCCAATTAAGAGGCATGATCATTGGATTTGACCTTAGAGCCAGTTGGGTGGCTACGGTTCATGTACTAGCCAGTTTAAGTTTGAAACCGTGAGTTTATGGTTTCACACTTACAAATAATGAAATCGAATTGAATCAATTTTGAACCGGCCAGTTCTAGATTCATAATTCTAGTTCGGTCAGTTTATTTTTTTAAAAAATTCATTTATTTCTTAAAATATTTCAATTCAGAACCGATTGGTTCTGGTTTCAAACGGACTGATCTGGCCTTCCCTGGTTTAGGACTGGTTCCAAGTTTGACTAATTCCGATTCCAGAATTGGTCCTGTTCTAAACTCAAAACAGCCCGTGGCCAAGCCTATCTAGTGGTGCTTTCTTTGTTTCCCAATATTAAAAAATTTATATTTTTCATAGTATACTTATTTTTATTTAAAAAACTAGTATTAATTAAGCTTAAATTTATAATTATACTTTTTAATAAAAAAAACCTAATTTTAACTTTAATTTAGTCAAACTTTTAATTAATTAATAATGAATTATTTTTAATTTACAATATTTCTACTTCCATATTAATTTGAAGTATTTACATTGCGTAAAAATTTAATCATGTACAATTTTTTTAACTGCAAAATTTTTATTTGAATTATTAGTTTAAAATTTAAATTGTTGGCTATATTAATTAAATTATTTAGAATTATTTTTAAAAGCAATTAATAATTTGCAATATTAAACGTTAATTAATCATAAGATGATCATAGGAAGCCTAGTTATGCAATTGAAAAATGTCACACCATATTAATATAATTAATAATTTGCTAATGAAAATGATAAAAAAATGTAGATCCATTTGTAAAAAAGAGTATCTCTTTTTATTAATTAGAGTTTTTATTAGAAAAATTAATTAGAGTTTATCTTCACTTTTAGAAAAGTAGTTGTAAAATTGATTTACTTTTGTTTTTGTTTTTGTTTTTTTTTTAATTGTTTTAAATATGAAAAAATCCATTCCAACCAATCATATGAATAGGAGACACCACACCGCACACATTTGCAATTGCATTTTTTTTTAAATTAACAAAACACACAAACATATAAGACACACTTCTTCACAAAATTATAACAATTTTGTAAAGGTGTGTTAACCCATATAACCTAAACACACACACACTCTACAATCAATGTGGGATCCCGAAGGACTATATTGAGGCCTTATTTGATGAAAGTGGTTAAGGACAACTAAGAAAAATATTCAATTTAATCCCTATAATTTTATAAAAATATTGTATAAAATTCTTATAATTTTATTTTTAACCAATTAAGCCCCTTAAAATTACTAAAATAATTCAACTAAATGTATTAAAACTTTTAAAAAGTATATAATTTTTCAGTATTTTCTTATCTAATCAATACCTAGGTCATTTCTTATATAAAATTTCATTAAATTTTAATAAAATTAATAAGAATTATGAATGCAAAAAAAAAAAAAATACATGATAAATTTTAACTAATAAAAAAAACATAACCTATTTAGTAAATAAAATTCTAGTAAAAATTATAATATTTGTTAAACAAAAATAAATAAAGGTATTTATCATATGAAATCATCTCTCCTATAATAAATAAATAATTATATTATTTAATATTATTCAAATGAATAAAATAATATTTTATTATAGTATGATCTTTAAAACTTATAAAATTTAAATTTATATTGTTACTAATAAATCCTTTATAATTTCCAACTAATTTAGATTCTTTCATTTGAAAGAATATAATAGACTTAATTATATTTGAATAATAAGTAAGTTTTTATATAATGACAAATATTTGTTTTAAATTATATGACATATTTTTTTGAACAATAATTATAAGTATATTTAGATAAATATGATAGATTATATATATGGGTGAATATGATTTATTATATTTCATTTATTGAATAGCTCATGTTTCATTTTTATTAGTTAAAATTTTATCATGTATTAATTTTTCGCTTTATATTTTTATTAATTATAAAAATATTTAATAAATTCATTATAAATATTGTCAAAATATTTTTAAATTTATTTTATATTTTTAATATTGCAATTTATTAGAAATTAATGACCTATATCTCAGCTAGATAAAAAAAAAATGTTAAAAAGATAAATTATTTTTAAAAATTTTTAGTAAATTAATTGGAGTTATTTTAGTAATTTTAAGGAATTAATTGGTTAAAAATATAAATTATAAGAATTTAACTAAAATTTTTAAATTATAGGAGCTAAATTGGATAGTTTAACTGTCAGCATTTCCTTTGGTACAGTTAGGGGTCATTGTAGGGTTGCAATGTGCTTGAATAAAAGAATAAGTGTAAAATGTCAAAAAAAAAAAAAGTATAGGAGGTGATGAGAATGAGTTATCCATTTAAATATTTCTAAGAAAATAATATTTTAAAAATAATTTTTCTAGTAAAATAAAAAAGAAGTTAAAAATGATTCCAAATGATCTTCGTAGACTATGGAACAATGTAGTCCAACAAACCTTAAAAAACAAGAGCAAGTTATTTTCTCCGAGTTTTAGTACAATTTATACTTTTTTCCTCTTTTTTAAAGTTGAAAAGAATAAATTGAATTTTTTTTATTTAAATTGGTAGTTTAAATTGTTGAATATTTGAATTGAATTACTTGAAATTATTATTTTTATTTCATATATATTACTTCTTTATCCAATAATCTAAATTGACAATTCAAATAAACATTAGATTTAAAAAGAGAATTTACTTGATTAAATTTTTTATGCAGCATAAATAATATATGTAGAAATATTTTACGATTAAGAGTAAGTAATTGTTATTTGATTAAAATTTCAATTAGATTAAAGTTAAAACTAGGTGTTTTCTATTTTTATTAAAAGATATAATTATCATTTTACAGTCAATTAATGGTAATTATAACATAAATTCTGTAAAAAAAAAAGGTAGTTTAATGATAGAAATATTTTTTTAAAAAAATATTAGAGGATAAATAATATAGGTAAAAGGTATAAAAAAAATCCTTCAACTTATGTGAAGAGAGCAGATAGTATCTTAAATATAATGTTGACTCATTGAAACCATAAAACTTTTCAAAATGACTTAAATAGACTATTTTCTTAATAGTTACTTAACAAACGTTAAATTTTTAATTTGTGAAACTATTTAAAGGTGTAAAAATGCCTTTAATCTTTTATTTTTAATACAATTAAAATTCAAACGTGATACCCCTTCCCACCGACACCACACCAGGTAGTACAACAACCTCACTATCCTGCTCATGATAACGACGTGGATAGACATCACTTCTAAGTTATATAAATTCTACTGACAAACCATAATATCAATCATCATCAGTAGTTACATAACCATTTTAAAATTTTAACATTTATCTCTACAATCACAACAACCATAAGATGGTAAGATTTGCACATCATCATGGATAAAAGAATATACACATCCATATATACAACAGAACATTGTACTACAGATGGGGAGATAAGGAAAAAAGGGTTGTTGATGTAGTGGAAGCCTAATTAATGGGATAAATATTGAAATATATTGATTCGCGCACGAATGCCAGAAAACAATATTCTAAACCCTATTAAATCGAATGAATGATTACTAGGATTAGGCATCAAACTCGTTGATTCAAAGAATACCGAGATTGGAAAAAAATTAAAATTCAATTCTTAAAATTCCAAAAGCTCCCAACAACATCAAACAATCCCTATAAATAGTGTTCACAAAACCCTAACGAAAAAATAAAAAGAAAAGCCCAACAAAAGTCCAAAAATAAAAATAAAAAAGAACTTAAAGTTCAAGGCCCAAAACGAAGGCCTAAATAATGGAATTTGAGGGGCCAAACAATCTTCACCAAACTTGCCAATGAACTTTATATAGAGCTCTGAGTCAGCTTCGATTTGACATATTATGGGCACCGTAACTCCACCTTTGTCAAAAGTTATGGCCTTTAGAAGCGCGGTGCGCATCAAAGCATTCCAAAAATGCTAACGCCCTCTGTTCCGCATCAGTTGTCTAAACATATACAAATCAGCTAAAACTTAAAACTAACAAGTTATAGAGCACTCTGTAAAGTTTCTCTAAAATCACACCTTACTCAATTCAGAGTTTTCTAGCTCGAGATATGATTAAAATACTAAGATAGAAAAACTAGAATGATCAAACCCAAAAATTGCAGCATATAAATCCTATATTATATCAACCCTAAATCTTAAATTATTCAACAAATAAAACTCTAAAACCTGTAAAAATGATGTTTATTACCTGAAAATGATTTAGGATATTCA
This sequence comes from Macaranga tanarius, assembly GCA_949673435.1. Taxonomy (NCBI): domain Eukaryota; kingdom Viridiplantae; phylum Streptophyta; class Magnoliopsida; order Malpighiales; family Euphorbiaceae; genus Macaranga; species Macaranga tanarius. The sequence goes on along the minus strand of CATIWO010542726.1, from coordinate 3,148 downwards.
GATTTCTCTTGAAAATCAAGCCTCTAGTTGTAAAGATAACCAATCTCCTAGATCCTCTTTTCTTCCTTAAGCAAGTTCTTCCCCATTTTGTTTTATCTCATTTCTTTTAACATATAAGTTTAAAGCCCCGACTTTAGAAAATAATTTTATAGCTGAAATTGCATATTATCCATTTAAATCCTTATTGACTTAATTTTATTATCTATAAATCCTCAAACTTTTATTTAATCACCACAAGCCTATAATTCATTCCACTTAAATCTAAATCCTTAATATTTTTTAGTTCCCTATCCTTTACTTTAATTGGACTTCATATTATTTATTTCCACTTAATTTTACTCAATTTAAGTGTCATTAAAATTTAAAAATTATTGCTCCTCAATTAAGTACTAATCTCAATTTAAACCTACACCTAGCTTAACTATACACGTTATCCTATTTTAAATTCAGTCATCCTATCTTAATTCACTTAATAAAATATAATAGATTAACAAATTGCAAAATATATATGTATTTAATACACAGGTATGACAATTCTTCCCACCTTAAGAAATTTCATCCCCGAAAATTAGGCTAGAATAGATGAGGGTATTGGTTTCTCATATCCTCCTCTCGCTCTCAGGTGGCTTCTTAACTTTCATGGTGTTTCCATAAAAACTTTCACTAAAGGTATGGTTTTGTTCCTCAACACTTTGCTTTCTCTAGCAATAATTGCTACTGGTTCTTCTTCATAAGTAAAATTATCTTTTAGCTCTAAAGATTGAACCTGTAAGATGTGACTAGGATCACTTCTGTATCTTCTTAACATGGACACATGAAAAATATTATGAATCTGAGATAATTCTGGGGGTAAAGCCAATTTATAAGCTACTGGACCAACCCTTTCAATTACCTCATATGAACCAATGTATCTTGGGCTCAATTTTCCTTTTTTACTGAATTGTATTACTCCTTTCCAATGTGAAATCTTTAGGAAAACCTTATCTCCCACATTATATTCAATCGGCTCCCTCTTCAAATCTACATAACTCTTTTATTTGTCCTGAGCTTCCTTTAGTCAATTCCAAATTAATTGAATCTTTTCTATTGTCATTTGCACAATTTCTGGACCCATTAACTGCCTTTCCCCAAGAGCTTCATAAGGTACCATCCCAAAACTAGAGTGATAACTGTTGTTGTAAGCAAATTCCATCAAAGGCACATACTTATCCTAACTACCCTGAAATTCCATTACACAAGTCCAGAGCATGTCTTCTAATATTTGAATTGTTCTCTCTGATTGGCCATCTGTTTGAGGATGAAATGTTGAGCTAAACCTTAGCTTAGTACCCAAAGCATACTGTAAACTCAGCCAAAATCTGGATGTAAACCTCAGATCTCGATATGATACAATAGAGAATGGAACACCATGTAATCTAACCACTTCTCTGATGTAGATTTTAGCAAGTTTATCTAATAAGTAACTCACTTTCACAGCACAAAGTGAGCTGATTTAGTGAGTCGATCAACAATCACCCAAACTGCATCATGTTTTTATTGAGTCTTAGGCAATCCAACCACAAAATCCATCATAATATGCTCCCATTTCAATTTTGGAATATGAAGAGTTTCAATGTTCCCATTGAATGTTGATGTTCTGCTTTAACTTGTTGGCAAACCAAACATCTACTTACAAACTCTACAATGTCTTTCTTCATCCCTGACCATAACACAAAGTGAGCTGATTTAGTGAGTCGATCAACAATCACCCAAACTACATCATGTCCTTGCTGAGTCCTAGGCAATCCAATCACAAAATCCATCGTAATATGCTCCCATTTCCATTCTGAAATATGAAGAGGTTGTAATGTTCCCGTTGGATGTTGATGTTCTGCTTTAACCTGTTGGCAAACTAAACATCTACTCATAAACTCTGCAATGTCTTTCTTCATCATTGACCACCAATAGTTATCCTTTAAGCTGCGATATATTTTGGTACTTCCTGGATGCATGGCATATGCGGAATTGTGTGCTTCCTCCATTATCTCTCTTTTCAAAACTTCAATATTAGGTACACATAATCTACCCCCATATTAGGGGTGTAACAGAATCAAGCCGACTCGCAAGCTACTCGAAATCAACTCGAAAAAAACTCAAAATTGACTAGATAATAATCGAGTCGAGCTCGAGCTCGAGCTACTCGACTAGGTTGTCGAGTCGAGCTCGAGCTCGAGCTCCTTAATGTTTTACTCGATAGGCTCACGAGCTTAATGGAGCTTGATTGAGCTTAATCGAATTTGTGCATATTTACCATTTTATCCTTTTATTTTAATATAATTACAATAATATCTTATCGAACCGAGTCGAGTTACATATCGAGTCGAGTTCGAACTCGAGTCGAGCTTAGATATTTTAATATATATTTTAAAATTTAAAAATTTTATATAATTAATCGAGTCGAGCCGAGTTAAGCTCGAGTATAAGAATCACTTAATCGAGTTGAGCTCAAGCTTCAAAAAAAACTCGATCGAGTTCGATTTGAGCTCGAGCTTCTTGTTTAAGAGTCGAGTCGAGCTCGAGCTTGGCAGTATGTCGACTCGACTCGGCTTGATTACACCCCTACCTTATATAGCAAAGTACCATCCTCTGAGATCACAAAGTTTGCCCTGCTACCCTGCTAGACTTGCTCTTTGATCTTCACCATTTGTTCATCTTGATTCTGTGCCTCTCTAACTCTATCAATCAACACTGGTCGAACTTTCAAAATAGCTTATTTTATAAACTTTCAAAATAGCTTATTTTATAAACTTTCAAAATAAAACTACTAATATATATATATTTATTAAAAGATTCATTTTCATTTTTTATATATTATATTCTTCACATATATAATTTAATTTACACATATTGTGAATTTAACTTCCATATTTAAAGCTTATTTTATAAACATTCCGCGCAACGCACAGATTCACGACTAGTTTATATTTAAATTTCGTGCATAGTTTTTATATAATCTTTTGATCTATACATAATCTAATATTATCAAATTTTGAAAATATCATATAAATAAGTTCATACATATCATTCCTAAATTATAATTATAAATTATTTAAATATAATATGTAAATATTTTAATATTAAAGTATAGTTTATTATATGTAAAAATTAA
>CATIWO010542695.1:0-16413 GCA_949673435.1 Macaranga tanarius | reverse complement strand
ATCATGGATGACAGCTCATAATTGATAAGCTACAATTCCGGAATCATAAAGAATGCATGTTTTTAATCTGAGATATATTGTATATAAGTTGTAATTAGTTTTTGACTTTATTCAATAAGAGAAAAATCACATTTTCCTCATATAGAGAGTACTTTCATATACCAGTCATATCTCAAAAAATGATACATTCCAGGACAGCATCTCTGTCGTCTTTGATACATTTCAGAATATAAGACGAATTGGGAAGAAAGATTGGGGATTTAATGCTTAGAATGAGAGGGTCAAAAAAAAAAAAAAAGCTTAGAATGAGGAAGGATGCCCTAGCTTGATGGATTTTCATAACGATTGAGACATTGGTATATTCGAGTTCCAGGAATTTTCCGCTGCATTTTTCTCAGTTTGTTTATTTAATATTTTGGATATCCAATATTCACATAAATTCCTATTATTATAAAGTTGAAGTCAAGTAAATATATATATATATATATATATTTAAAAAAAGTTATAAATTTTGTAAGGAGAGTAAATCTTTTTTTGTTGGTCTAAATCACTGATATCCAAAATTTATTAGACTTTAACTATGCAGTTCGATCGAGTAAAACCATAAAAGTGGTAAATTCTCCTAACAACTATTTAATATCACTGCGTAGCAATCTTTTTTAACATATATCATACATAAAATTTAAACTAAAAATTTTTCTTAAGAAAATTTAAACTCCTAATGTGTATATTGGTTTTTCCTTCCGTTTCCTGATGCATAGATATATAGATTAAGAAAAAAAGTTGCCAGTTACGACAAGCTACACAACATGAACCATGCTGTTTCTGTATGTTGCATTTGCATGGAAGGCCATGGAGAAGTTTCATTGCTTGGTAAACATTCGTCTCTTATTCATTGACTTAGTATCATTCACCATGACGCTGCGGACACCATTGCTTGGTAAATATTTTGTCTCTTTGTTCATGTTGTTTTTAGTTTAAAATAAAATACTATCAAGCTTCTTGTTCTTTTTAAGTTATATTTTTTTTTGAAATTCTTTAAAAAGTAAGTGAATTTGAAAACCCAAAAAATGAGCATCAATTTTTCCAATTACCTATCAACTTTTTTAACCAATTGCTGATTTTGTTGGTCAATAATGGAAAGTGAACTATATAAATAAATATGATAGAATTCCACTTTATATTTTTACCAAATTAAGCATAAATTATAATTTATATATGCTTAATTTCTTATCAATATTAATAAATACAATTGATAAGATTAACGTTAAAGAAAATAAATACCATAAGGTGCTTTCAAGGCCTCTAATAGGTAAGTATACTATATTATTATAAATGATGAGAAAATGACGTGTCGATCATTAAAGAAATTGTTGGACATTTGCATGATCATCAGCTAATCCATCTTTATTGGGTGAGTGATTAGATTTATGATCTCTTTTCTTCTTATTTTTTGGGTTAAGATTAAGAAAAATTATAGTGTTGATTTAAGTGTTAGCCACTAAAATACTTGGGAATTGATTTTGGTTTGCGTTTAGCCAAGAAAAATTCAAATTGTTATGAAGGTTTGAGTTAAGCTTTCAAAAACTCTTTTAATTGTAATCAATCCTTTTAATAGATTGGTGTTGGATTTGAAAATCTTAACTTGGGATAAGTTAGGTGGAGACATAGGATTAGTTGACAATCCGAACTCCTTAAATCTCTTTTGTGTCTTGTGTTTACTTTCTTATTCTTCATCTTTTTAAGCCTTGTTCTTATTTTCATTATTCAATTACCATCCCTCTTAATTTTCCCTAAAAATTAATTAGCCCTATTCACCCCCTCTAGGGCCTTTTCATAAATAATTAATGATTATTTTTTGCAGATATTCTAAGATATAAAATTTTAATAATGTCATTATTAATTTATGAATTAATTTTTATTTAATTAAAAATACTAAATTTATTGTATAATTTGAGTTTTATTTTTTTAGACATAATACATCCGCAACCACCTATATTTGGATAAATTTGTTACTTTGTACTTTGTATTTTTTATTTTGTTGAATTAATACCTCAACTTATCTATAGCTTATTACATAAATATCTGCAATCGTATGAATTGCCACTTTGCCTCTATACTTGCATGAATTTGCCATTTTGTCACTATTTATGTGCTAATGTGTCATCCCATGTAGGAGTGAGCAAAAAAACCAAAAACCGACTAACCGAACCGATTGGTTCGGTTTTAGTTTTTGACAATGTATAACTGATTGGTTCGGTTTTTAATTTGAAAAACTACAAATAACCGAATCAACCGACTTAAATATATATTTATTATAAAAATATTAAATAAAATATATTAATTAGAAAAAATTATACATAAATATTAAAATTATAAATAAAAAATATTTTTTAGTTATATAATTAAAGAATAAACTTAAAAATTATAAAATAATAAATAAAAAACAAAAGTAATTAACCGACTCGGTTCGGTTAATTTCAGTTTTTTCTCTGATTCAGTTCGGTCACAATTCTCTTTTGGTCGGTTTTGGTGGTTCTTTAACCGAACCGACCGATGCTCAGCCCTAAGTCCATGTGTCTTACTAATAGTACAAATAGAAATTTATATCATAAATTATAAACAAATTGAGATGTTAAATTAATAAAACTAGAAATATATAAGATAAAGTGACAAAATTATACAAATACAAATGGGTGCAGATACAATTAATATGCTATTATTATTGTTGATGTTGTTGTTATTAAAAATTGATGCACCGGTGTAATCCAGGAAAGTATGCATTTAAAATAAAATAAAATTTACTACTGTTATAACGTATATATAAGCTGTCCACTTGACATTAATTAGTTTTATGCCATTTATGAGCCATATCAACAAGGACGAATATGACACCTCGCATTAATCTATGATTTTAAAAAGGAACCTCATGTCGCAAGTTGTGAACAACTTGCAACAAAAGAACTAAAAAGTCCTAAAAAAAATTTAAGGTAGCATTTTGATCAATTTATTTTGCGATGGCATCGCAAGTCTAAAATAAAGATAAACTTACATTGAAAAATACTTAATATAGAATAAGACTCTTGACTTTCCCACTACCCCATTTTATCAATCCAATTGATCTGGTCAACTTGGCTTCTTGAGAAAGAAGTTCATCTCCATTTCTTCTCCTACAAATCCCAGCAGCTCAATTCCTAGGATGTCATTTGGATGGTATGGGTTTCTAGCTCATTGAATTGCATTAAAAATTTATTTCTTGGATTGAAAGTTAATTGGCTACTTAATTATCTTTTGTTCTAATACAATACTAATGTGGTTACTTTACCTTTTGGACATGATCATCAAGACCAAAGAGATCAGAGATTGGAGAGATGGATCACCCCAAGCTAGAAGAACTAAGCAACAACTACAAAGAAATGACTTACATCAACGAGAAGCAAGAGAAGCGAATAAGACATCTTGAAACTAAGCTAATATGGTTGGTCACTTCCTATGTTGTTTCTCAAGGAATTATTTTCTTGTCTATTTCTGGACCCTCTAACATCTCCTGCAACAAATGGTGGTATCCATTTTCTTTAGCCTTATCGGTTGCTATCATGTTTGGCCTTACTTTCACTAGTGCAATTGACAAGTGGGCAAGAACACAGTATCAGCACGAGTTGAACTTGTTGGACTTGGAAATGATACATTATGAGATGTTCTTGCTTAAACGTGGCCAAACAAAAATTGATGTGTCATCTAATTTGCAAGAACAGCAAAGAGTTTTGAGGCCTGACATGATTACGGTGTATCAGCGCTATGCTTATATTTTTGTGACTGTTTTTGCTTTGATTGGATTCTCAGCTGTGATCTTGCGTGCCTGTTTCACTGTTCTTTGCAATTAATGGTGTGATGTGTTTCAAGAAAGCTGTATATTGGGTGAGTCACATTAAATCAATTGATCTGGTCAACTTTGGTTTCTTTGAGGCTTTTAGTTTATGGGTTTATTTTTTGGGAAATTATATTCGTGGCTAAAATTAAGCAGCTCCTAATTAGAATCTCTCAAAGAGTTCATAGGTAGTTATTATTTACTTGCCATCCATTTCTTGATAAAAATGAAATGAATATGACCCCTCCCTAAATTCTTTCGAAGTGCTTTCGCCATTGATGTTCTTTATGATCTTTACACATTTCAGCGCTCCGCCACAAATTTTTATAAATTGGGATCTGATAGGAGTCCAGTTTCATACATCTTTTTAATTATGATAGATGAACTAGATTCACCAAGCCAAAATGCTCATTGGTATTCAGATTGGTCCTGGAGTGTGAAAATTAGAAGCAGTCAGCATATGATGTATCTTAACTTTCCTTGTTAATTATAGTTTTTTTCTAAAATTTTTTCTCTTGTTTCTCAGGTATATACAGCTGATGATAAACTGCCTTCCACGGATTGCAGAGCAATAAAACCACTCTGTTTCATCAATTAGTTCTTTTAAAAAATTTCCATGTATTATGTAATATCTTGCCTCTGTGTACCAAAAATAAATACTACAACAGCATTATGTTTTTCTTGCTGTTAAATCTTGATGCAAATATCTTCATGTCAAGGAGATACAAGATAGCTATTTAAAATATGGCATTATTTATCTTCAAGATTATGTTGCAACATCAGTGAAGATCTTTTTTTTTTTTTTACAAAGAAACCTGAACCCTCCTATACAGAAGAAAAGCAACAAAAATTCCGCTGAGATTTCAAAAGCGATGAAGCCAACAAGCATATGGCTAAACTTATTTGTATCTCTTACTTAAAAAGGCTATTTGAAGCTATTTTCTTTGGTGAATATAATGACTAATTCTTAAGCACTTTGAGATGTAAAATCTAAATCCTATCATCAGCTGGAAGGAAGTTATTCTCAAGTTCGGACTATGGTGTATGTAGTCACATTAAATCAGTCGTCGAGAGACTTGTCGCTCTTGTGGTTCCATTCGGATTGAACTGCTAGACTTTGGATACTGAGGGTTTAAAAAAAAAAACAATTTGTAGTGAAGGGTCTTATTTGCAGTAGAAGAGTTGTTTACAAGTGAAAAAACCACAAATAGGCATCATGGGATTGGGACCAAAGAACAGCCTAAATGAAAGGAGGCCAGTTAAATGACTAAATTGACTACAACACTAATATTTTTGGGTCTGATTGCTTATAATTGTGAAGGTTCAAAGGGCCCAATAATCTGAAATAATTATGAAGATGTTCTGATGACTCTTCTTCCAGAAATCTAGGACATAGTTTTCAGCTTAAATTACATCAGTACAGTCTCTGCTCATACCTTGAGACATTTTTTTTTTTCCTTCATAATTTTATTTCAAAAATTCATCACATTCTCTCCACTCTTAAGAGTACCAACCAACTTGACATTACCAAGTTTGATTAACTTATTCTATCAGAAGTCAAGACTATGAGTCGTTTTATTTTTTATTCTTCAGAGCATCTTGCACGTTTCTGAATGGTTTCCATTGAAATGAGAAGCACGTTCGACTAACATATATTCAAAAACAAAAAAATACATATACAGGCCAAAAGCGTGAATCTTGTTCATGCAGCCACATGGAATTGGTAAATTGATGTTAAATTCTGCTTCAGTTATTGCTTGGAAATTATAATGTGAACTTAATTTTCACCATTTTGCTGTCCAAGTAAAAGGGTCAAAGTCTCAAAGAAAATGCCAACCACCGTTCTGCATAAATTTCGTGAGTTTTATATTCCAGCGGTTGCGAGGAAATCGCACCAGCACTTGCCAGGAAATTGCAATGCACTTGCTGACCTGAAACATGTGTATATAATGCCCTTTGCTTGGCCACTTTTGGTTCAAGCTAAGAATTAAAAACAACACATTCCACTTTCTCATTGCTTAATTTTTAGATCATTTCCATATCCGATTAATTCAACTCGCACTGATAGTGTTGTTCCTCCTTATTTGGAGATAGAGCAAGTGAATTCATGAGGCAAATGATGGTAGCCATTGACAAGGCATCGTGAAAATGATACCAACGATTGTTGCAGGAGATGTTCGAGGGTTGAGAAATAGACAAAGAAATGATATTTTAGAAGAAAATACGTGTGAATTTAAAGATCTCTCACTCTCTTCTCTTGCTTTTCGTTGATGGAAGAACTCTAATAACTTCTTCTAGTAGTCAACTGCACCATTCACTAAAACAGAAAAATCCAAGGAATTTTTCATCAACGAAAAGCAATAGAAGAGAGTAATAAGACAATAATTTACTTGGCTGTTTCTGCAATCCTCGGATGTCTCTCATGCAACAATTGGTGGAATTGTTTTGCATGGCCTTGTAAATTTCTGCCAAATTCTGCCCTATCTTCATTAGCACCATCTTCAAATAATGGACTCGGACACCATCAGTACGAGCTGAATTAATGGGATCTGGACTGATAAGTATGTCACGAATTAAGGCATTGGATCATGGTGATGTTTTTTATTTTATGTTATTTTATTTTATCCTAAGTCATTTCTTTTTTAAGGTCTCATGGTTGATCCAATTTTTTTTCAATGTTAAACTATAACTTGTGATATTTGGTACATATGCAAAAGCTGTTACAGGTACATGTTACGACCCAAATTAGCTAACCAATCATCACTTTCCTCCTCCTCTCTGTAACTATGATGGTTTACTCTCACCTCCCACCAAAGGTAAGGTTGATCAAATTTTAATTTGAATTTTTACCCTTTTTTTAAAAAAAAAATATTTGGAGTCTAATTGCTCTATTCATTAAAAACACATCATTGATCTTGTCTAGAAACAGCACAAAATTAATCACATGTCGGAGATATGCTTAAAAAATTATTATTATTATTTTTTATTTTGCATTTGATGGTCCGATATTTTATAGTTATATGAACTCCAATTATTTGTGAGTTTGAGTCGGATAAATGCATAAAAAAAGTAAATTTTCCCAACAATTATTTTTTTATATAAAATAAAATTTAAATTTTAAGAGAATTTATTTTTTTTTTGTCAGCGTTTCTCTTTTAATTACAATTATTGTGTCAATCAAATGCATTTAATTGTACAAGTTAATTCACTTGGCACCAATAGAAAAACCAATAGTTTTCTGTATACCTAATCTAATATCTATCTATTCTGAAGATTATTCTATGCAACCTTTGAGGAAGCTTGTGTCACCAGTTAATCTGGGCTTTTTTTTTTTTTTTTTAACAACAGTTAATCTGCTTTTCAGTTGCACATAATTGATAATAGGCTTGGCCAAGCCGTGTAAAAGCCTGTTAAATAAAAGGACAGCGATATTGCGAACCCTATCACAAAGTCCATTCTTTTTTGGCTCTCCAATACAGAGGTATTTAAATGTGTTTTTTTAGGGGTAAAAGTAGGGGTGTAAACGAGCCGAGCGGAGCCGAGTTTTGACTAGTTCAGGTTTGGTTCGTTTATAAACGAGACGAGTTCATTAGGCCGCTAAATATTCGCGAGTTGTTTACAAGCTTAAACGACTCTAAACAAGCTAAAAAAATTTCTAAAAATACAATGTATAAATTTAAATTATTTATTAAAATATTTTAAAATAAATTATTTACTAAATAATTTATTATAAAATTATGATTTTTTGTAATAATATATTTTTAAAATATTTAAATGAAAAAAAATTTATATATTATATATCTTAAATTAAATTATTAATATATTAAAATTGCGAGCCGGTTCGCGAGCCCTTATTCGAACTTGTTCACGAGCTTTCACGAGCCGAACTTTACATAGTTTGAGCTCGGCTCGTTTATTAAACGAGCTTCAATATACGAGCTCAAACGAGCTTTTAACGAGCCGAACACCGAACTGCTCGCGAGCGGCTCTGTTCATTTACATCCCTAGATAAAAGGATAAAAGTGCGTCACAAGTTGCGATCCTAAACTTTACCCTAAGTAAAATATCTTTATTTGAAATTTCTACATTTTTAGCCTGTTCAAACAGTGGCCATGCGAGAGATTAAACTTCTCGACATGTGGGACCTACATTTTGTGGTCTCCCACAATGATATAGCTAGCATTAAAATATCCCATTCCTATTAATACTAACAAACTAACAGTGACGAACTCATGATTTTATAGGATACACTAATAACCTACATCCAACTGGGAAGACAATTCTTATTTAAGATATTTTAAGTTTGAGTTTTAAAATATATGGTTATATTAAATAGTTGTTAGGAAATATTTACTATTTTTATAGTTCTTTCAATTGAATTGAATTAGTTAAAATCTAATAAAACTATAAATAGCAGTTCTTAAAAAAAAAGTCACATTGCAAAAATAAAAAATCCACATATTTATATCACTGTTTATTAGGAGTTTTGACTGGATGAATTAATGAGCATAACACATTAAGGGTTATTTCAACTTTTTTTTTAGAATGCCTACATCTTTGTATTACTGTGTATTAGGATTTTTTTTTTTTTGCTAGATGAATGAACTGGTCAAATTTGTTGTGTAGATGAATGAGTATAAGAATTTAATGGCTTTTGCCCGAAATTTCTTCCAGAAAGAGAGGGAAAAAATGTTGGAGCATATCGACAAGAAAGAATAAGCCCTTGAGCATTGAAGATTAAAGAGCAGTTATGAAGTTCCATAAAAAAATAATAATAAAACTCTTAGTATGGTGTATTGGTAATGGTAAATTGGTAATAATCTCTTGTGCAAAAAATATAGCCTACCAATTTTTTTTAGCATGATAAATGAAACATTCATATCAAGAAAAACATACAGTGATTGGCAGAGCCACTTACAACTTGAAGCATGCGAAATGCTCCCATAAAAACTTGCCACAAAAAGGTAGACTTGAAAAGAATCACTGTCATCTTAGGGATTCTTAACCATAGGACCACATATAGTCAAGTACAAGACTACGGACAACAGATGATTCTCAGTACTAGTGACATTAAAACTAAGAAATAAAAACCAAACCAGTAGTTACTACTCTAAACATCTGACCCAGCTGAGGAAATTAAAATAAAGACAGTAATTTTCCCCTGCCACAAGTGCAAGAAAAAATACTGACTTCCCAGCACCAAACCAAAAAATAAAAGAACTTGTAACCTTCTCTAATTTAGGCTTAATAATGTGAGGTTTGTCCTGTTGCTTCAGTATTTGCATCTACTGTCAAGAGGATCAAACACATGCGTAAGAATGTCTGTGCCTATTTCAACAATATCCTCTTCTTTAAATGAGATTACAAACTTCACAACAACCAGCAAACCCAGGAAGGAACTCGGTATGTTCTCCTCCATGCAGTACTGAAGACACAATAAGAATGTCTTCTGCGGATTGCATTAGATGGAGCTCCATCATTACCGGGTGGCCAAGCTGAAGTGATAGAGAAAAACCTGTAAAAAAACTAAATCTATAATATATAACTTATTTATGAACAAATACAAGAAGAAGAAAGAAAAAAGAAAATGATTTTGGCCAAAAATGGCCAAAACCACTTCTAAAACCACTTAGACTTTCAGAGAGAAGAGCTATCATTGCTGTGAAAAGCTATCAATGCTGTTTCGTGTAATTAATTTAACTTAATATAACCTACCATTTATATCCTTACACATATTACATTTCAATAAATAAATAAAGTAAATAATTTATAAAATTAATATGTACATATTTCGTATAATTATTTATTACTCATATGATTGACTGAGTGTTACACTTTTTTTTTTAAGTAAGAAATGAGAGATGGAGGTACAGGTTGACTTCTAATGCCTTAAAGTGAAAGTTTACCACTAAATTACTTAAAATTTGGTGACATAGTGTTATATATATTTTTAGGGGTGAGCAAAAATAATTAAAAACCAAATTGATTGGTTCGGTTTTTATTATAAAATATATTAGTTCGGTTTAAATTGAACCGAACTGAAATAAGTTTGGATCAATTTTTATTGTAAAAAAATTTATTAAACCGAATCAAATCGAATTTATTATATATTTTTAAATTTTATAGGTATTTATAGTTCGGTTTGATCGGTTTAGTACTAATATTTTAAATTTTATTAATAATATTAGTATGTAAATACTTAAAACTCTTAATCAAATCATTTAATATCAAAAAAACACTGACCAAAAATAGTTAAATTTATTTTAGATAATCGGTTCATTTGATTTTCTAAAAAATTAAAAAATAAAAAAAATTAGCATTAATATATCTCATAAATATTATTATAACAATGCAAAATTACATAAATTCAATAGGTTTAAAATTATAAAAATGAAAAAAAGTCAAAACCGAAAAAGCCAACCGAACCGAACCAGTTCGGTTCGGTTCAATTACTGGTTTGGTTTGGTTTTCTTATAAATAATTTCGGTTTGATTCAATTTTAGTTGTTTTTAAATCGAACCAAACCGACAGATGCTCACCCCTATATATATTATAACTTAAGCTGCATTTTAAATTTATGTTGTAATAAGCATTAAATAATTGCTAAGAGACATTTATTACTTTTGTGGTTTTATCTATATATATCAAATTGGATTAGTCAACTGTAATAGATTTCGAATACCTACCAAAAAAAATAATTATATGCTAATTTATGAGGACTCCAACTTGGGCATATAATAGATATGTGGATTTAACGAAAATTCTAATTATCATAGAGAAAATATAGCTATCAAATATTAATTATAATTAAGTTTGTTGGTTTTACTGCAGACAAAAGATAATGTACATTAAATGATTTCATGAAGAGGAGAGGGGATTCTTGCAAGTTGATCAAAGAAAGATAATTCAGGTACAATCGGTCATTGGTTGGTTCGAAAGTGCACTATAGCTCTTAATTATCGCTATTAATTTCATTGTCAAGGCTTGAAATATATTGCCCGCCGGCCTTGTAATTAATAAATTTGTAAGGTCTTTATACAGGGATAAGATTAGTGATTAAGAGAGGAGATTAAGTTTAACAAGGTCAAGTGTATTAATCTTAATTAATTGTGCTGCTAGCTAGCTGTCTACAGGAAATAGTAGAGGTTAGAAATCACTACAAGAAATAGAAATTTGTTTTTGTTGGCACCTATAATTGTCTATATATATATATATATATGTGCATGCCTCTCTAGAAGGGCAGTTTTGTTTAGTTCTTGTGTGAGGACTAGTATTGTTTTAGTTTCATCTTAGGGTGTTTTGTCGGTTGTCACCAACATGATGTAATTACATTGTCCGCCTCAATTAATTAGCATGTGGTAGGGCTTTGAATTTAGTTTCATCATTTTTTTTTTTTTTTTTCCTTTTACGTTTATTAGCTAGATTTAATTATGTTACTTAAATAGCTGCGAAGATACCAATTTGGTTTGCTGACAGTGATTGGCACTGGAAGATTAAATTATTAAATGTTAAATTTTGGAAAATATTCAATATCAATGCATGTCAAAGATCAAATTCGTTATTGGTCTTAATTAATAAATAAATTGTTCCTTATTTTAAATATGAACATAAAAGAAAGAAAAAGAAAAGATATAATGTATATGATCCACGAATTAATGACCAAAAACATTATATGTATCAATTTTTTTGTTTAGATTCCAAACTTTTCAAGGTGAGAGTCTTAGACCTATTTTTCTTGGAATGTATAAAATACAAGCAGGTCAAATTATATATCTTCACAAAATTATATTAATTTTAAAATAGTGTTAAATTTAAACTATATAGCCAGAAATATTGTTGAGTTTTAATCTAAAGTTTTGGCTAATTAATTATATAGAAGAAAAATATAGGAAGGTGAATCATGAAGAATTGCATTTTATGCATGATACTATATTATAGAAAAAAAAAAAACTATATTACTTTTAAAAATTACTTTATAAGTGTAGTATATAGTTTTTTAAAAATATATATAAATCAAAATTAATGTAAAACTTAGTTGATTTAGATCATAACTCATAAACAAACAAATATCAGGATTCTTTGTCCTAAATTGGTTTTCTTTTAACAACTAGAAATTATATTTTATTAATAAGATTTTTGCAATAGAAACAATAAATACGACAGTTCAAAATTCAAATGATGACAAAAAATTTTGTTCTGGAAACACATAAAAAAATCAGAAAAGAAAATAAATTAATTATTGAGACACTTATAAATGGCATGTAGAGAATTTGTTTCGGGTTTGGTTTCTTTTCCATTGGTGATTCAAATATTTTGTTTCAACTATACGACGAAACCATGGCAAAATCTAGAAGGAGAAGGCGACTGATTCCTTTGACTTGTCGTCTATAATTACAGTAAACGTGAACCCACTAGTACTCTTGTTTCTTAAGTCAAATCACCAAACCCAAACCAAAACCTTAAGTCAAAGACATGCTGATGTTGTTCTACAGACAGACTGAGTTAGTGAGTGAGACAGGGTGTCAGATTGAGATCAGAGAAAGCCGTCGGTACGCTTTAGCAGGGAATTATGACCGTGTAATCACAATTCCAAGATTTGGCTGCCTGAACGTTCCTGCAACAGAATTCCATGAACGCAGCATTCTGTCAGGAAGGCCTACAGTCCTCAGGATCTTTATCAATGGAGTGGATAGTGGGGAAGTCTTGCACCCACAACAACTTGTCATCTTTTCAAGACTTGTATTCAGGATTGAACGCGACACAGATCAACTTGTTGTTGCTGGTGTGAGAGCTAGACTCACAGATGTGGGCAGGATCAGGTTAGTTCTCTCCAGTTTACATATATATATGTATATTTATGCATACTTCTTCCCTTTTGTGTGTGTGTGTGTGTGTGGGAACGTTTGAAATTGAGTCTATAATATCCTTAATGCTTATCATTCTTGTTTTGCGCTTTTGATCAATTAAGCAGAGGTCTCGGATGGCTTTTTGGAAGAAACAACCAAGGAAGACAGGAAGAAAGAGTAATATGAACTTTAATCATTGTATAATTAAATCGAGGTAATTCCCTTTTCCTGCAGAAGAGCTACTATCAGCTAAGCTAATCCTCATGGTTGTTGGTTTTATTTTTCATCTTTCAATCACCTCTAAGATTGATTGTTCTGAGGTTATGGACCAAAAAAAATTTTAAGTCACTTCATTTTTTTTGTTCAAATTATTTCTCTTTTTATCTCACTTCCTTTTTTTACTTTGTGAGTTTCGGAAATATTCCCATTCATGGGTCCAAAATTACTATTATGAATGGAAGTGCTGCCAATAAACTAAGTACGGTGACTAATGATAGACTGCTTTGGATCTCTCTTGAGCTGAAGAATATTTACCTTTGTATATTTCTTGTGGACTCTGAATTTTTACACACTACAAACCCCAATATAATTATATAAGAAAATGCTCAGAATATGAATTTTTTGGCCAACATGTTGGCTAGAGAATCAGCTAGAAACATGTCTATATTTAATTTTCTTTATTAATAGGGAGGTTATATGACTTATTATTGATAAATTGCACAACATGAGATAGTCTTTTCATTTTAAATCGACGATAGTAGGATTCGAATCCTACATCTCATGATACCATTGGAGAGGAATGACCACTTGACTACTATCCCTCACTGAAAACATGTCTATATTTATATATAAGCATCTTAATTTCAACATTTTGCTATATATATAGAATTATGTGCAGAGAATTATTTATTTAGGAAAATTCTTAACCTATATCGGCAGCTAAATTGAGTGTCAATTGCATGTCTAAAGTTAAAAAATGCCTTTCTAAATACAGATGCATAGTTGAACGGTCTCCTACCTTGCCAGCACACTAGGAACCCATGTAATAGACAGTTTTCTTTAGAATTCTAGACAAGAAACTAGAGCAAGTCATGATTTGATGCAATTGCTCGGTTAACACATTTCATGCCTTTCAGTTTTACACTATCCACAATCATGGATTAAATAAAAAGGTTATTCAATTTCCAAGCATTTACATTGTTTTGTATTTGTTCCTATCCTTGTGCTGCTTGCAGCCACTTCTTGAGCACTCTATAACATATATATGCTTCTGCTCTTGAGTCTTGATCCTCAACGATGTTTTCCTTGTACTTAGAGATTGATTATCTTTTTATTTTTCAAAAATTCTTGCAGGCTTAGAAGTTATAACTTCTCTTTGCATACATATGCAGCCACTTCTGTCATTTAATTCTGAGCTTGGGTACCTCTCTCTGGGAAAATGGTCGTGATTCTTGTTCTTGTGATACTCGATTAATGAGTGAAGCTGCTGGATGTCATTATTATTTTGTGTGCCGTTATGATTACTATAATATTGTGGTTATTTGAGTGTCTCGTACCTGTGGTCTCATTCCTTTACTCAACTTTAAAGCTAATAACAAAACATGCATATCTGTTTTGATTGCTTGCGGAGAATAAATGTCGATCGAGTTGATATTAGTACCCAGAGAATAGCTTGCTCGATGATGTCCCACCATTTTGCACCTTTCTTTGGGTTGCTGTCTACTTAATTCTTTAGACTGTACTTTCAAGATTAATCCAGCTAGTAGCAGTTCTACTCTTCCATGCCTTCTGACAAAAGTTGGACATATATATAATTTCCTTCCACTGGCCAACTTTTGGTTCAAGCTAGGAACTAAATACAACACATTCCACTTTTATTACTTAATTTCCTGTAAGATGGATTTATAACTTCGATATCCGATAAATTCAACTCCCACCGATAGTGTCGTTCCTCGTTATTTTGGGGTAGAGCGATTGAGTTCATGAGGCCAATAATGGCAGGCGCAGCCATTGACAAGGCACTGTAAAAATGATACCAACAATTGTTGCGGGTGATGTTTGTTAGAAGTTGAGATTGATGTTGGAGCGCAAAATTTGGCATTCTTTTCTTGAAGAACGGAGCTACTTCACCAAAATTGCTTGAGTTATTTTTGAAGCCTCCATGTGTTGTATTATAAGGCACTTCTCTTCTTCTTATTTTTCCAATGTGGGATTCTTTCCCACTTTGCTTTTCATGTTCCAACAGATATCTCATGCAACAATTGGTGGAATATTGATTTACATGGCTTTGTAAATTTCTACCAAATTCTGCCTCACCTTCACTAGCACCATCTTTAAATAATGGATGCAGGCATAGTCTGTACGAGCTGAATTTATGGGCTCTGGAATGATACGTGTACCAGCATATTGGATCATCGTCGAAGTTTTCCTGGTAACTCTCGATTTTGTTTTTAGCATATGAAACTATAACCAGTGACATTTGCTACATATGCTGAAGCTGCTACAGGTACTGATAGTTTCCCGCTATACCTAACATTGTCTTGAAGATTACTTTATGCAACTTCTGATGAAGATTTTGTCATCATTTAGTTTGCATTTCAATTGCACATAATTTGTTTTTTATTCGAAGGCAGATAAAGCCTAAGAAAAATCACTGCCAAAATAGTCCAGTATCACCATCTCATTATATGTAGTTGCAAGATCAAACCAATTGTAATTAGATAACTAATTAAAGAAATTAAAATCTAAAAATCTAAAAGGAAATGAGTTAACTCCTCGTTCAATAACTTAAAAAAATCATATTTTATAACTAATTTATTATTTTCTAATTGTTTTGCCGTAATCAATTTGACTTTTCAACTATGTAATCATCCAAAAATCCATCTAAAATTTCTGTTGCTTAAAAAAATATAATAAATTAAAATACAAAAAAATAAATGAAATAAGGATATAGAGAAATAGATAGTAAGTTCCACCGTTTCTATTTATTTCTTAAATCTCAAACAAGTGAAGTTTTCTCTACACCATCTCTACCGAGTTATCCAGTAATAGTAATAGGTCTCTATTAAGTTCTGAACTTTCAATTAATATATGTCCTTGTTGAATCCATGGTATTATGTCTAATTTTCTATTTGGGAGCACTTCAGAAAGTCCAACTTGCACATGCCAAATAAATATGTGATTAGCTGGATGTATAAATTTATTGGAAATATATAGGACATCAAAAGTAGGGGTGAGCAAAAGTTGGTTTGGTTTAGTTCAAAAATAATTAAAACTGAATTGAATTGAATCTATATCGGTTTGGTTTGGTTTGGTATAAAAAATTCTTAAAATTGAATTGAACCGAACTGAACTTTTTCGGTTCGGTTATTTTTTTTTTAATATTCTTTTCACTTTTTAATTTTTAAGTTATTTTATTTATGTAATTTTATAATATTCTAATAAGATTTATAAGATATATTAATGTTAATTTTTTATACTTATTTTATTTATTTATTTATTTAAAAAATCAAATGAACCGATTCTCTAAAATATATTTAAATACGTTTTGTTAGAATTTTTTTGGTAGTAAATAATTTTATAAAGAGTTTTATATATTTAGAAACTAATATTATTAATAAAATTTAAAATATTAGTAATAAACCAATCAAACCGAACTATAAATATATATAAAATTTTAGAATATAATAGAGTTCGGTT
>CATIWO010542600.1:0-29693 GCA_949673435.1 Macaranga tanarius | reverse complement strand
GGTGTATAATTCACAAATCTAATAATATTGTAGGAATTTTTGTGTTTTTAGTTATTAATTTCTAAATAAGAGACATAATTTATGAAATTCCATGTGTCTGGATTTTAATATACACTATAAAAGAAATATATGGTTGTCAAATGTTGAAGTTGATAAAAAAAATTTTTGTGACATTTTGAGGCTTTGAGTTTAATGTCAGATTGACAAATAAATGTGGATAAAAAAAAAATTCAAAATTAATTTTAATTAGACAATATTGGGCTCAATTTTGTGTGCATATACTTTTATCAGTTTAGTCCATTTGATTAATTATTGAACCGTAGTGTATGTAGTTATATTAAATAGGTATCGAAATTTTTTTATTATTTTTGTAATTTTATTTAAATTGAACTGAATTAATGAGAGTGTATTTTTTTTAATATATTAAGTAAAGAAAATGATTGGGCATTGTTAAAAAAAAAAAAATATTGGGCGACCAAGTGTCAATGTGTCATCATACGATCTAAAAATTGCCGCGCTCCCTTAATCCCCACCGTCCATTTAAAACATCAACCATCTTTCCCGCCAATCGCTTTCTCCTACTCTCACTGGCCATCCAGTGGAGAAAGGACACGATGCTATTGCTTCCCAAAACGACGACGGGTCTCATCAGAACTCTATCAATGGCACTCAAACTTTCTGCTGCAAACGGTGGCTTTCGAGGTGGAAAACAAGTGCATTTGCATCTAATAAAGTTAGGATTATATAATGTGTTGTCTTTGCAAAATCAGATTTTGAATGTTCATGTCAAATGCAAAGAATTCAATGATGCGCATAAACTGTTTGATGAAATGAATGCGAGGAATGTGGTGACGTGGAATACTGTGATTTGTGGGCTTATTAATAGTGGGAGTAATTACAGGCCGAGTCTCTACATGGGTTTTTCTTATTTTAAGAGAATGTTGCTTTATAAGGTAGGTTTCGATCCTATAACATTGAATGGCCTGTTTCGCGCTTGTCTTGAGCCAAATGACATTGAGATTGGTAGGCAACTGCATTGCTTAGTAGTGAAATTTGGTTATGAGTTGAGTTGTTTTATCAATAGTGCTCTTGTTGATTTGTACGGGAAATGTGGATTGGTAATGGAGGCAAGGTGTGTTTTTGATAAACTATATCACAAGGATTTGGTGCTGTGGAATGTGATGTTGTCTTGCTATGCATTGAATTCATTTCCAGAAGAGGGCATAAGAGTCTTTAAATTGATGCAGCAGGAAAATTTGGCAGGTGATGCTTTTACATTTTCTAGTGTGCTCAATTTGTGTGCGACTCTGGGTTCTTGGGCATTAGGAAGGCAAATCCATTCTTTTATTTCTAAATTATCTTTAGATTTAGATATTTTAGTTGCCAGTGGACTTGTTGATATGTATGCAAAAAGTCAAAATATAGAAGACGCTCGCAAGGCTTTTGATAATATGTCTGATAAAAATGTAGTGGCTTGGAACACTATGGTTGTGGCTCATGGGCAGCAGGGACAAGGGAAGGAAGCTGTGAAGCTTCTACAAGAAATGATGCAGGAGGATTTTTCTCCAGATGAACTTACTATTGCTAGCATCCTTAGTTCGTGTGGCAGTGAGTTGGCTAGTTGTGAAATTGTGCAAGTCCACGTCTTTGTGGTGAAATTCGGGTTTCAGTCCTTTTTATCAGTTGGAAATGCAATGATAAATGCCTACTCCAAGTGTGGTGATACTGCTAGTGCACTTAAATCATTTAACTCAATTCCACAACCTAATGTTGTTACATGGACTTCACTTATCAGTGTTTATGCATTCAGTAGTTGTCCTAAAGATAGTATCGAGACGTTTGAGACGATGTTATCGACTGGGGTAACGCCAGATCGAGTTGCTTTTCTGGGCGTTCTTTCTGCCTGTAGCCATGCAGGGTTGGTAAAGGAAGGTATTCATTATTTTAGTTTAATGATAAAACATTATCAAATTATGCCGGACTTAGAACACCATGCTTGTCTCATTGACCTTCTTGGTCGAGCTGGTCTTTTGGATGATGCCTTCAATATCTTGACCTCGGTGCCAATCGACCACAGTCCAGACACCTTGGGAGCCCTTATTGGGGCATGTAAAATACATGGAAACATTAAATTAGCTACATGGGCTGCTGAAAGGCTTTTGGAGTTGGAGCCGAATACTTCTGTAAATTATGCTCTTATATCTAACGTGTATGCCTGTGAGGGTCAGTGGCATGATGTGGCAAGAGTACGCAAACTGATGAGGGCCAGGTGTGATCACAAAGTTCCAGGTTGCAGCTGGGTGGAACTTGGTGGTGATACACACGTGTTTGTGCCATATTGGTTGAACTAATGAGGAATAAGTATAATGTTTTCAAAATGCCTATCATGCATGGAAGACATTTTACAGTGGTTCTGATCCATGATGACATAAAAGGTCAAACCAATCAAAATTTAATATTTAATTAATATGATAAAATTAAAACCTAAATAGTACATGAATGAACCTAAATGGTATGATATTGTCAAACCTAAATGGTATGATATTATCGGTTTGAACTTCCAACTCATCAATGGAGCAGTACCATTATATAATTTCTCCATACATGGACATGTTTTAGATGAATGTGCTCAATCTGTCTGCCTGATCTGAGTTCTTGACTTGAAATGCGTGTGTCGAGTGGTGATTTCTTTTTGATGCAAACGTAAGTCTGCTTTTCATCTTGAGGTATATTTTCATTTTCTCTAGTCTTAAATTTTCTTTTTTACGGGTTCCTGTCAACAGAACCTCCATTGCTTTTATGAATCAAAATTAATCCTTACATTTACAACTTAATAAACGTATTGGAGTTTGCACTTTGCATTGCAGGTGAAAGTCTTTGAATACCTGAACATATGAACTGTCACAAAAAGAGGTGATGCTTAAATCCTTCCTTTCTCTGAAACGCATTAATTTCTTACATACAAAATCTCCGCCATAATATAGGAATATTATTTTGTAAGATATAGTTTCTCGTCTCACTGTTGTTTTACCTTGACTAATAGATCTGTAGATACAAATGGAGATTTTAGCAAGTGATATGATGAGCTTGTGAAGATGGGATTGTGCAGAGGCTGATTAATTAGACATGTTGAGGTTAGGTTGCTGACTTAGTAAAACTCATCAGGGCCAAATGCAGGCTGCTTGTGAGTCAGCTAAGGCAAGATGGTGAATAAAATCTTTATTATCAGCAGGGTAGTTTTCATACTGAATATCACATCACTCATGCTAGAAGTGTCTGTCAGGTGTCGTTTTCTATATTCTATATTGATTTTTAATAGACATCAAGTACGGAAAATAGAACAACAATATTGCCTTTTACCATTTTGAAATGGATTGAGATCTAATAATAATTCGACATCTATAATAACCTCAAACTAATTCTGCTTATCTGTTTATATTTCTTGTAAAATAGGTGTTGATGGAGAGGGGTTTCCTTGAAACTCTGGCAATTTTCAACAAACTGCAGAACTCTGTCATTTTCCACTCCAACTTAAGTACTAATCATTATATATATATAATAAAACTTTGACAATCTCCACCTTAACAGCAGGTTCCTGTTGATTGACTTACAATCGAAGGGATGAGTACGAATTTGCTGTGCAGCAAGGTGTGTCGTATGTTGCTGCTTCAATGTCTATTCTTTCCTGTGGGGTGCAGATTATTCCTTTTTTTTTTTAAAAAAAAAAAAACGAAATAGAAAAATGTGAGATGTAAATTTCATCAACTTGCAAAAACATGTAGCTGATGCATTCTTTAAACCTATACTATGCTATTGCTGCTTGGAGAAACGCATGACGAGGTTTCAATGCTGTATGTATCTATATATTGGCACTCGAAAAGATATCACAAGCTATGCATCTTTTGAAAATTTAATAGTATGATTGCACAATCACTCCTCGAAGGCACGCATGGAAGGTAAATGAAAGCTAATGACCCCAGATACTTTTTTAATGTTAGGCCAAGAGAAAGGCCCTTGTCTGAATTCTGATAGTGTTGTGTTGTCACGCCTGGCGTATGTGGAGCCATCTATCATCTATGAAGTAGGCTGCAAGACTTTGTGCCCAGCCAACCGTAATTTTCATGGAAAGTTCTTAGTGGAAAACAACAATAATGCCCCAGCCCCAACGTAACGACTCCGATCCCTCAGTTTAGAGCATATTATTTACTTGGACGTCACCCACCCAGCTAGCCTACCATCACAGGATTCACAGCTTGACTAGTCTTTATATGGCTGTAAACCAATAAATACGATGGACTTTTGGCTTTAGATATCCATCTCTAAAAAAATTAAGATATATATATATTTTTTTTTTGACAAAAGTAAATATTATTATATGAAATAAAGTATATAAAACATAAGTCCAAAAGGATCAATTCAATACAAAATTTAAACAATATCCTGCTGCTTCCATTTTCACTGTCATGTGTTTGTGTCTCTAGGGATTTTCAGACTAATTTTAGATCTAAAGAAGCACATTACAATTACTCAAATGCAAGAAAAATAAATTAAAGTATGAAGAAGCTTATTTGTTTATACAACCAAACAAGAAAATAAGAGAAAAATCTCCTTAAATAGCTATATAAAACTAAATATAATATTATCAAATTTAACCGCAATCTTAAAAAAGATACAGTAAATAAATCTCACATACTTCAACCACCATCATAAATAAATTTAAGAAAATAAAATAAAGATAGTGCCTCAAAAACTTAAAATAAATTCATTTGAAAAAAATGAATTAAGAATAAGTAAAAAGATTGCAAAAAAAAAAAAAACAAAAATATACAAATATACAAATCTAAATTCTAGAAATAACATCATAATAAAAGTAAAAATATTAGTAGTTTTTGGTTTAAAAAAAAAAAAAGTCGAAAACCACCTAACTAGTAAGATAGTAAAAATATTGAGAATTCTTAATTTCTCTCAATATCTATTTCAATTTGAAAATTCAGGATTTGAATTGATGTTCTTTCATTGATTTTTCTTAAATTGCATTGATTTATCATAAAGATTTCATTTCAATTATAATTTGGTTATTCACTATGTACGAGGATTCTCGCTAAACATTCACGGCTAAATGGTTAATGTGTTCAACTCATAATTTGTGAATTCGTAGGTTCAATTTCTATTAGATGCATGCTAATGGAATTCTCCAATAAGTCTATTGGAATTGGCTCTGTATCAATGGAATTTCATCATCCATACATAACGAATTGATGCGGTATATTCATATCATAACATATGAACAATAAAAACTGGTATTCTTATTAAGACTAGAACTCATAAAGAAGAAAATAGATTTATAGATAGAATTCAATATGCAATGTAGTATCTACAAACAAAATTATTCGGTTATTGAAAAAAATCAATATACTTTTAATGTTGAGCGATGATCAACTAAGATAAAAATAAAGTATTGGATCGAACTCTTATTTGATGTCAAGGTAATAGTTATGAATAGTCATCAACTTATGGTAAAAGGTAAAAGAATGAGATTTATTATAGAACATACAGTGCAAATGTGATCATTACTTTTTAACTGGGTTATTCTATTCCACCTCTTAGAAAGAAAAATTAAAATAAAATAAAATACATAATAGCATAACGATATATTTATACAAAACTATAGCCCGAGCACATATAAAAACTTAGAGAAAAAGAAGGAAATGTTCTCAAAATGATATATTATAAATTTGATTATATAATATATTACAAATTTAATTATTAGTACAAGATATCTGGAGTAAGCAAACACCTTCCAAAAATTTATCTCAACGGCCAAAATTCAAGTCTTCCACTCCCTTTACCCGAAGTGGTACTAACGTCAACCTTATAAACAATACAACAGTGGAAAACAGAAACAAAAGTCGACGTCTGAAAATGATGACTCTATTCATTTTATTTATCCATTGTTTTTGGAAAATAATAAATAATAAAAATTAGCTTAAAATAAAATAAACATCAAGATAAGATAATAAGATATTATCTGTTTTACAACATATGTTATAGGCAGGAACTAAATATTATTGGTAGAGATTAAGAATTTAATTCTCTAATTTCCTTTGATATTCTACTGATATTTCTTGTAAAATAATATTTTAAAAGAGATTACATTATATTTTTAAAAATATCAGTGCGTTGGCCAAATCTTAAGTAGATTAAAAAGTAATTAACACATTAACTAACTATGATAAGTCAATCTCATAAAATGGCTGGTGCCGTGCCGACAGTGACTCATTGCAGGGTGACAATGTCACCCACACCAAAATAAATAAATAAAAACCAAAGTCTTCTCTTTAATTTTCTTCCTCACATAATACAACTACTCGCCATTTCCAGCTCACATTTTTCTCTCTTTCTCTCCATCTTTTAATGATGAAAAGTACCCACTCCGTATACGGTCATCGGAACGCCCGGTCCGTCGCACGGTCAACGCTGGAAGGCTTCCCGTATTCACCGACCTCCTCCTACTCCGAGGCCTCCACCGTCAAAAAGCAGAACCCGCTTGCTGCTGCTGCTAAGTACTTTGCCGGAGTGTTCGTTGCTTGCTTTACACCTCCTGAGCCCACCACCTCCAAGAGTATCGCTGACTCTCAAGAATTCAAGCCCGCCTTTGGTAAATTCTTATTTCTTTGTTAATAAAGCCTTGATCTTTGATGTGTTTTGGATTAAGCTTTTAAATGGGTCTAATTACTGTGATCAGTTTTATCAAATTCAACTGGGGGTGGGAGAGATAGAAGAAGAAGTTCAGGTAGTTCGTGTAGAGGAGGCATCTATGGAAGTCCCCATAATTCGACACGTGGTACAGAGCCAGGGAGTTTAAAATTTACCATGGAGGAAATATATAAAGCTACAAGGAGCTTTTCACCATCTTGCAAGATTGGACAAGGAGGCTTTGGCACTGTTTACAAGGGGAGACTTGAAGATGGTACCTTTGTTGCTATTAAACGCGCCAAGAAGGTTGGTTCTTAGTGTGAAGGTTTTTGATAGTTTCCTTTTTATGTGTTGAGTGTGAAACTAGAGGGCTTAACAAAATGTGTTTCATATTTTTATGGGTCTTTCTTGGCAGAGTTTATATGATAAGCATTTAGGTGTGGAGTTTCAGAGTGAGGTTCGAATACTAGCACAAGTGGAGCACTTGAATCTAGTGAAGTTTTTTGGGTTTTTGGAACATGAAGATGAAAGAATTGTTGTTGTGGAGCATGTTCCTAATGGAACTCTCAGAGAACACTTGGATTGTGAGTTCTTTTTACCTGATCATATTCTCTGCTTACATTTCTTCTTCTTATTAATTTTTGGTAATATTGATTTGAGGGGTAAATTATTGTAGGCACGCACGGAACTGTTATTGATCTTGCTATGCGCCTAGACATTGCAATTGATGTGGCTCACGCAGTTACCTACCTTCACATGTACACAGGTCTTCTTTTGATTGCAACTCACCTACTTCACATTCATCAAATTGGAGGAGTTATTTTGTTATTTAAGATCCGCATAAACTGAATTCTGACATATAATTGGATTATCTGTTTGCTTTCCTTGTAGATCACCCAATTATTCACAGGGATATTAAGTCATCCAACATTCTTCTCACTGAAAATTTTCGAGCTAAAGTAGCCGATTTTGGTTTTGCTAGATTGGCAGCAGATATAGATTCAGGTGCTACCCATGTGTCTACTCAAGTTAAAGGAACTGCTGGCTATTTGGACCCTGAATACCTGAAGACCTATCAACTTACGGAAAAGAGTGATGTTTATTCATTTGGTGTGTTACTTGTTGAACTAATCACAAGCAGGCGACCTATTGAACCAAAAAGGGAACTCAAGGAGCGCATAACTGCAAAATGGGTATCGTTTTCTTTTCCCTCTTTTCTTTATCTCAATATGTATACTGTTAAATGCTTAATTGATAAAATTATAATAGCACAGTTCTACATTCTGTCATCGAGTTGTCTGTGTTGTGACTTGGGTTGGTATTAGCACAGGCTATGAAGAAGTTTTCGGAGGGAGATGCAATTTCAGTCCTGGACCCAAGGCTGGAAAGGACTCCTGTAAATAACTTGCTTCTTGAGAAGATTCTGGAATTGGCCTTGCAATGCTTGGCACCACGCCGACAGAACCGGCCAAGCATGAAGAAATGTGGAGAGATTCTATGGGCCATTCGTAAAGATTGCAAAGAAATAGCAGGTTCAGATTTTCGTTCATTTTCCTCAAACTCGAGGTCTATTTCAGTAATAGAAGAATAAGCAGTTGGTTGCATAAAATAAGATCGTGATACTCAGATTGCATACATGAAGTTATATGGGAGTTGGGTAGTAACTGAAAGCCAAATTTGGCTGCTCTCTAAGGGATGCAACTCATTTGAGAGTAGTAGTGCAGATTAAGGATGCAACGGAGCCCGCCAAATAGTTTTTCAATATAGCATATTGGAATAGAAGCTTGATAAAGAGTATAGAAATTTGTTTGCCTGGACAAGTTCCTCGCTTCTACTTAATCGTGTGCTCATTCTTTTTCAACTCTGTGATTCTTTCCCCTTTCATCTTGTGGAACTGGAGGATGAGGGCGGTCTGTACTTGCTGCCTTTTGGACTAATATGTCTTATATATACATGCTAAAGGATTACACCCCTTAAATCATATTCATAAGCATTCAACAGGATTGAATTTTCGCAGTTTTTAGCTGAAAAGCTTGATGGGCAGTCAGGTTTTCCTGCATTTCTTCTGCATCTCTCACCAATTGATGAAAAAACACATTCGAACTTTTCATTTTCTCATCATGGACAGAAGAAGAGTATTTACAAATTAGCAAATATGGGTTTCATGGGATGAAAGGCAGAGAAGACAAGCAAAAACAAATCATTTAATCCCATCCAGATGTCCTCATATTTTACCGACAACCTTGTCTGCCCAATTGGCCAATAGCCGTCTAATTGCACCGACTTTCAGGAACATGCTTCACGATACAGATAATACCAAACACCATCTATAATAAAACAAAAATTCTGAGAAACTCTACAGCCTTTACATGTCTTGCTCTACCACCACTAAACATTTCAGGAATCATTTCTATTAATCCTATACCTCTTCAACCTATCTATCGACTGTACATGAAATTTACAAAAGGGAAAAAGATGGCAACACCCAGCTTTTGTGGATGCGATTGACATTTTCCTTTTACTGTTCAATCAGAGCTGCTTTGGTTAAGCAATCCAAGATGTCTTATTTTAGCATCAACAGCGACTTCGTTCTCAATCCCTTGACAAACTGCTTATTCTCTTAGCTAAATTTCACAAAAATCTCTCCTCCAGACTCTGTCTCCTATGCACCCCTAGAAAATGAATCCTGCCGAGTTAATGCATAGTTTCCTTCCGAGGGGCTTCCATTCTCAACACATTCAGCGTCTACTTTTGAACAAAGGAAGAGAAAGGAAGATGTGTATATGGTGACATGCCAAATGCTGCAAACCAATTTACCGGCCGAATGTCAGTTGCAGATGATGTCCAAGATAAGAAAGTGATAGAATAATCCATAATACCTGTGCCATATCCAGTAGCTTTCGCTGCTTTCCAGTTTCCAGCTTATGGCTGCCATGGCCAGTGCAGCAGACCCCGCAAGTACAAAACCCCACCTAAATCTCCTGAGAAGTGTCTTGAATAAATTTTTCAACCATCTTCTAATGGTCTGCCATCTGCAGTAATAAGCATCCTCAGCCTTATTCAGAGGCTAAATACATATGGCATACATGCATGCATATCCTATACTCAAAGGTGCCTTGATGATAAGTCTCAGCATTTAATAAGGTGGTTTAGCTAGCTTTTTATATTATACTAATAAAGTTGTGCTGGGTAGCAAACTGAGATCATTGACTACAAGTTTTGATTTTAGACAGAAGTCTGGAAAAAGCTATTTTGTTTCAATAATGAAAAGAAGCGTAAAATCCGAAAGGAAGAAGGGAAGCTGGGAAGGAAATATTACTCGGTAAAGTTTCAAGTCAGAGTTACTGGCATCATATCCTCTATCTTAATTCTATTTACTCGTGTTGAACCACAAGCAGCCAAAGCAGCAAGGAGACTCAGCACATGTTAGAAAACTTGAATTCAATTATTTAACCTACAATATGCTTAAGCCGATGCATAAATTTACCATAAACATAAAGTATTATTATTTTAAATTGCCTATTGAGCTCAAGCATATTATCAAAGGAAAACCTCATTATTGTTTAGAGGAAGTACTCACCCTGCGGAGGCATTGAAACATAATTCTGTTGGAAACGAAAAAGACCTAAAGTTGGTGGAGAACTCTATTAGCCACCCAATTAAAAGACCAAGTGCCCCAATTGTCATCACAATAATAATATTGGAAGATCTGTAGAGTTTACCATAGTTCAATTCTTAAATGTGAGTTGTGTTGTACTAGATGAGTCAAACATGGTACTCAAAAAATTTAATCTGGTTCCAAGTACCTGGTAGCCTTAGTTATAGCCATAAGAGCTGTAAGGATAGCAACAACTGCCTGAATTGTCCTTTTATAAGCTTCATCAATGGTAGTTAAGTATACAAAAGTACTCACCACAGCCATGAAAGATTGCCAGAAGTCCATGAACTGAAACATTTTTAAAGTCACAAATAAATAAAATCTCAAAACCAGTAAAGACTTAGTATTTGTTATTACTTAACAAAAGATATACACAAAACATTTAAACATTAAGGCCTAAGCATTAGTGTGTTTATGTGTGCACATGTGCACACACGAGAGCCTGGACTATAGATGCAAAATTAACACTCCCTTGGAGACTATCTCAACAATGTCCTCCAGTTGCTTTAAAATTTTGTTTTCTGCTTCTCATTTTGAAAGGTCAAAGGCATGTAAAACTCTTTGGCCCTTACACAGTTGATGCAACCATGATTGCTTGGTGTTGTCACAGGAACTTGTGACCAACTCATCCTTCTGTGTTTGTCAAAAACTGTAATTCCACTTAGATATCAAATGTGAAATAAGATTAACTCATACCTGTAAGACACCAAATGATAATGCACACCAGGCGCCCACATCACATGCGTGATATAATCCACTTGAAATTCCACTAGATGTGAAAAGCACCCATTCTGCCAATGCCTGGAAAACGCAATTAAATGTTCTCTAGTAATTGAAAATTGTATAATAGATCACAAAGTTCAATTCATCAGGATAACACGCTCAATTCCAACTCTGGAGGTTTTTGTAATCAAATACAAAGATTACTAATCTTTCTGGACATCTATTGCTGGTATACCCCTGAGATTTACAACTATCACTACCCTCCTCCAGTTGGCTGTTAGGTAAACCAATTCAAAATAATATTAAATGACCAAAAACAGTAATATTTTGTTTAGCAAAAATGGGGTAATTTTTTTTCCAAAATAAAGCAATGTATTTTTAATAAGGTAAAGTGGGGTATTTAATTTTTTTGCAGGGAGTACAGGATGGTAAATGAAAATTTATTTATAAAAATGGAGAAAAAATATTGATCATACAACTTTTTGATAGTATAAGCTAAACCTTCTACAAATAGTAACCCACCAAGTTTTGATAGTATGAGCTAAACCTTCTAAAAATAGTAACCCACCAAGTACCCACTTGGTGGGCAAAACATTGGAGGTTTTAGAAAACCTCCAAAAACGCTTACCTTCTTAAAAAAAAAAACTTATGATCTTTGTTGAGTCTTTACGTGGGAAGGTAAAATAGTTAATCATAACTAAGATATAATGGAGAGTATCACCTTTTTCCGGAGAGCCCAATATGCAGGAAGTATGGCTGCAGCATTTGATGCAATAAGAGCTATCGATTGTTGTACATGCCCTACATACAGTTTTCAAATACTTGCTAAGGGAAAAACCACAGCACACCAACATTTATTGGGCGAGAACCACACATTAAAAAAAAAAAGCAATATTCACCTCGATGTGAAACAATTTCAACACTGCAGTCAAAACCTCCATGAGTTCGATCACAGGAGCAAAAGCTAAAAAAATAACAACAATAATCATAAAAAACATAGCTACAGTCCTAGGAAAAAGCTAGTCAGGTAATTAGTATATGTTGTCTAGAATCCAAAGTAATAAATGTGGGCGTCATATGACATCACCTACAGTCCTAGGAAAAATAATTCATCAATAAGTGCAGGCTATACATCCAATGAATTAAGCAATAAGACAAAGTACAAATGCAATGCTGAAACCTGTATGATGTCAGTCCACTGGCATCCAAAGCGACTTTGCAATCCCCATGAGAGGAGCATCTTCTTGGGCATCTCTCCACCGAAACGGACATGATGGTCTGATTATTTGAATTACTATTGATGGAATTTAAATGCCTCAATCCAAATGTCCAAATGCCTTCTTGAACATATAGGATGTAAAAATCAACCTTTTCTTCACTTGTATTATACAACAAGAAAAACAGGGAGCCATCACTGCTTCTTGTTCTGTTTGCATAATAATAGTCTGAATTGTCAATAGATGGGAATCCACCAACTCTAGCATAAATTTCATAATTTATCTTGGTATCTGATGTTAGTCGGACATGGATGTTTCCTCCAGCTGCACCATAAGGAATGTTCAAGAGAAAATAAGTCCAAGAATTATCTGGTTCTCCACCATATGAGGCATTGCTTGAAAGAGGCGCTACAGGAAAATTAGCTGAATCTGGAGACACTTTTTCAGTTATTGGCAAATAATAGGATTCAAAAGGGGAGGAGTCTCTCCTGAGAACTGTCTGCAGAAAAACAGTGTCAGATTATGATTAATTCAGAACATTCACATGGACAGTTTAGTCAAATCATTAATGGAACAAAAGGGATCAAAACTCTAGCTCTATGTTAATTGAATTTTGAAGCAACAAAACTAACATCAGCACCTGAAGCCACATCTAATATGCCAATTCGCCAGTGCCTAAAAATAGAACAATGGCACCAATCCAAAATATCGCTAACAAAATCTTGAGCTAATTTGGGTGAAGAAAAAATTGAAATGGTTCTCATTTTCATTTGAATGTGGCCATATTAAACAAAAACAGAACACTTTAACTAAAGAATTAAATTTAAGAATATAGTAGGCAAATCACCATTATGTTTTATGATTAAGATGTAAAGAAGAACTCAGTCCTCGACAGTCTCACCTCAAGTATGTATCTCTCTGAGGTACAATTTAATCCAGCCTTGCCCAGTGAACATTGGAGCACTTGCCATTTAATGGAATAGCACATTTGTGTACTAATACTCTGACTCTCTCCAAATTCTTTTGAAAGAGAGGGTAATATAGCAATAAACCAGCGTCCAACTTTTGGTGAGCGAATAACCAAAGGAGTTTTATTTATGTCACCAGAATAATCATGCAGAGCCATTGAAGGCATTGCACCATGCCGAACAAAATAGGTTAAATTAGTCCCACCAGCACCAACAGTGTTATTTGAAGGGGTTGTATTTGAACTGACATTTACTGCCATGATTGTTAGTTGTTCTGCTATCTCCAGCACATCCAGGGAATAGACTTTCACTTCACCTTCTCCATGGCATGAAGTCTCAAAATTTTTGCAAGAAATCACATTTTCATCTATATAGGAGTTGGCATCAGAAATATTTCCTGTACCAGTATAGCTGTCAGATAGAGAACATGAAAGTGGGTTAATGGTCTGGTTGCAGTACTGGCCCCAAATTGTTGAGGTTGCACACCCTTCAACACTGATATTGGCACTAAAGGAGTACGCTGGGGTACGGACAATCTGCAATTCCAGAAGATTTATAATATCAACTAATTGCAGCATTCAAGAACTCTTGACCCCTTGTAGAAGCCAAGAGAGGAAGTAATTTGAAGAGCTCAGAAAAACAAAGCCAACAGGACTTGTAGAGCATACTGTGAAGAAGATTATACACATACACCACTTATTACACCATGCACAAAAACCTCACGCTGTTCTTTTCCAGCTACCAACTTGAAATACAAAATGTGGGACTCAATTTCTGCCACTCTGAACACTATGTCTAGTATTACCTGTAAGTAGTAACAGGAAGAAGCCTTGATGCTTCCCATTGTGAACAATGGAACATCATCTTTAGCCAACCCATATCACCTCAATAAACTTGCCATATTACTAATAATTCTCCATCTAGAAAGTATGCTGCTTGTGAGAAGAAAAGCCATTTTACTAACAATAGGTCTCCTTCTACTCACTATACTCCTAATAACCTATAAGTCAGTTATGCGTGCAGACTATCAACTTAAGCAATAGAAGTGCATGGAAACAACAGTCTGAATGGAAGATGTGACACTAAAAGTACTCATTAATAGCTAGTTTGAACTGACGGTACCATTTTTGATTGTGTCCTCGTCGGTCCAATGCCATTGAAAAGACCAAGATACCATACTCCAGGAGATATCTGAAAAGTGAAGAGAAGCTAGTAAGTTTAACTGCATTGAGCATTATCAAAGACACAAAAATTATAGATGAAAAGAGGACAAAAAATTGTGATGACACAACCACTCTTAAGAAAACTGTGTGCATGCATACAATGGAAAATCATATTGTTCATGCAAATAAGCAATACTGCCATAGATAAAAATCATTAAATATTTGGCACTTGCAAAGAAATCTGAACTCTATCACATCTAGAAAAAATATAGGACAAACCTGTTCGTTTGTAAGCTTAACTATTATATTCTTCTGCATAGGATAGCACTGAACAGTATGAGTACCATCTGGAGCTGCAAATGATCCATTATATAGAGGACCTAACACAGCCATAATACAATCTCTTTCAGTCATCATTTGGTTTGCTTAACAATGCAAGAAGATACAAGTATATCAAAATTCTCAATTCATATCATTTTTGTGCAAACAAACAGAAAATAGAGATGATATTTTGTTGTTAAGAAATTCATGGGAGCAAACAAAAATTACCTAACTCTATAAAAGAACTGTTTAGGACATCTGGCAGAGGGGGGCTGCCATCTCTGAAGCAGATCAATGGCAGTGTGCTTTTAGGAACCTTAGATATGCTTTTAGCATCCTGTTAAAATTTTCAGCCGTAAGCTAATATAATAGCGACATAATTGCTACGAACAAAATTTAGAAGTCAATTTGATGCAATTTCATCAATTTACAGAGGCTTTTTTTACAATCGACACGCATTAATATAGAAGTTAGCCCTCTAAATACAGCAAAGCACACATCCAAATCTATAACTAGACAGTACTGAAAAAGACAAATTGAACTTTTTAATACAACTAACCAACATGGACATAATCAACCAAAAAAAAAAAAAATCTCAATTCAGGCATCAGCAATGAGAAAATGTCAATCGATTCAAAATCTTTTCATATTTCTGTATACTTACACATGCATACTTACAAGATCCACATCTGATTCCACTGCTATGGATATAGAAGAAAACCACGGAGGCAAATCAACTGAAACAAGGCACAACATCAACACAGTGTTATTCGTGGTAATGATTTTGAATCTGAAGAAGTACTTTTACCATAAGAGAAACATGTACATCAAAAGTACCCATTGTCTATTACATATGAAAGGAACTAAATGGGGAAAAAATGAACAACAAAAGATACGAATATTCTATTCACTCAATAGATTAAGTACGCATAGCAGCAAAAAAAAAAAAAGTAAGATTCTCATTTTCAGCTAAAAGCTTCTGCACTACGAATCTATAGTTTAACAATACAAAGACAAATTACTGATTAACATGAGCCACAGCCTGGGTTAAGAATTGGGCTAAGCTTACAACAATTTATATTGAAAAATCATTAAAAAAATTGAAAAAAAATATAATTTAGCTCACTTCAGGAGTTGAATTAATTCCCGAAACAGTAACAGGTAGAGTTAATCAACTCAAAAGGCAAAACCCAGAACCAAAAGCAAGTCTAATGGAGTGAGTAAACATAAAAGAAAATAAATTTGTGATCAAAGCAAACAAAGACAGAAGCGAAAGCAGAACAGAAACAACAAATTCTTGAAACAAGTTAGAATTTTGAGCACGACCCATCACGATACAGGTAGTGATCATTCAAAAAGAAACAATCAAATAAATATACGAGATAAAAAACTGGGTTAATCAAATGCTTAAAAGGGTATAATCAAGTTCTTGCAGGTTGGTTTAAACGCACCTCTAATGTAACGCAAATCATAAGGCTTGACCTCAGATTTTGGGTACCTAAAACTTGAAACAGTGAATGTATTGTAATCGTTTATTGAATGAGAGTGACCAAAGAGAAACGAAAAGAATAAGAATACACTTAGCAGAATCGAACCATCAGGTGCCATTATTCTTGGAGAAACCAAAAAATAATAAAAAGAAGTGATATGAGAGAGAATTAAGAAGGGATTATTAGAGCACAAAAAAACATTCGATATGTGATTAATAAAAAATAAAAAGATTAATATTTTTTTAAAGCGTATATAGTATGAGGATTTTATAGCTCAGGCTCAGCGATTGACTTGTGTCTGGGTGGCTGGAGACTTCGATACACCACGAGCATATGGCTGTACGTGTTTGTCACGCTCCTGACAAGGTGAATAATAAAGTTCTCGGGACTGTTTTTTTTTTTTAATCTGATTAAGACTTAGTGTAGCAATAGTTTAACTAGACAATTGCTGACCGGTTAAAGTACCAGTGTCTTATAATTAATATATGCATTAATTCTCAAGATAAGTACCAAAAAAACAAATACCACATTGCTAATCTTCTTTTAAGAGCAGTTAAGATAGGTTTGGTAGGTGGGAAAGTATGGAAAAGAAAAAAAGAAAACCAAGTGTCATAAAGAGAATAAAAAGGCAATAACTATATAAGAAATTAAATAATTGAAGAAAGAGAAAATATTATTTCTTGGATTACAAAGTTAAATATTACTATTTATATTACATTTATTTAATTTAATGAATGGATATTGTCCATCGATTGTATCTTTTAATTGTTTATTTAGCGAATGTATAATTAATTAATCTTTTTTTAGCTTAGATTGTTAAATAATATTTAAAAATAATTTAGACTTATCAATGATATTTTTTATACAATTTATTATAAGAAAAATATTATTAAAGCGTAAATTATAGGATTATTTTTTACTTTTTTTTTCTTTGAATTTATATGGAAAATGGGCTTTGTGTATATATTGAGCACAAGGAAAGGAAGGGCCTAAAAGTACAAACTGAAGAATATTTGTCCCGCTAAACAGCGGTACGATTAAGGAAATTATTACCCCCGAAAATGTTCGACGAAATCTTTTTTTTAAAAAAAAAAAAAAAAAAACTTACGAAGTACATAGAAACAAACCTCCGCACAAACTAGTTGCACTCAGAGTCACACAGCGTGTCTGGTCCTCTCTTGGTGCAGCCGTCCCTCCAGACATTTCTGTCTTTTATTTTTGTTATAACTGTTACTTTAAAAAATCCGAAATTCACACGAACACACAACTGAAGGAAGAAGAATAAGATGAGCGTGATCGATTTGATAACAAGAGTGGATGTGATTTGCAAGAAATATGATAAATACGACGTCGATAAGCAAAGAGACCTTAACGTTGCCGGTGATGATGCTTTTGCTCGCCTCTATGCCGTCCTTCAGGCTGACCTCGATGCTGCTCTTCAAGTACTTTTTTTTCTATATATTCCATATGATGTGTATATATATATATATATCTGCTTTTGTCTCTTTGCTTGTTAAAATTTAAACAGGGATCGAAGTTTTTTTTTTTTTTTTTGGCTTACGGTAGAAATCGGAATCGTCAGCGACGGAGAAAAATAGGGCTACTGTTGTTGCTGTAAATGCAGAGATACGAAGAACTAAGGCTCGATTGCTTCAGGAACTTCCTAAATTACAGAGACTCGCTCTTAAAAAGGTTTGTTTGAAGTCATTTTCTTAGTTTATTTTTACTTTAAAAAAAATGAAGAATTAAGGATGAATAAGGAGTTTTTTTGGTAGGTCAAAGGGCTTTCAAAGGAAGAGCTAGAGGCTCGTAGTGATTTAGTTTCAGCATTGAAAGACAGAATTGAAGCAATTCCTGATGGAAGTACTAAAACAAACACTGCTGGTGGTGATTGGGCCGCACCTTCCACTTCTCATGCCGGAATCAAGTTTGACTCAACTTATGGTAATAATTATTTTGTTAATTAACTATTCAATTATATTCTTGATTGCTATACAGTTTTTGTGAATGCGATACTTATGTGAGTCTACGATGGTTTTGTCAATTAGATGGTAGATTCAATAATGAATATTTTCAGCAAACTGAAGAGTCGGACCGTTTTAGGCAGGAATATGAGATGCGTAGATTGAAACAGGCAAGTATTTTGTTTTTTTGGTTTGTTTTGATGATCACAGTACAGAGTATATATGTTTTGTTTATAGATTTTGTAAGCTTGCTGTGTAACAGGCCATGAGATCAGGAATATGCCATATCTTTGCATGTGATAAAGTTCGTGTCTTGTTACTTTAAGTTAGTGTGTGATGGTGTAACTAATCTTCTTTCCTAATCAGCCTCTTTTGAATAATATTAAGTTAAGATATATTTTACTTGATGCAGGATCAAGGTTTAGAAGTCATAGCGGAAGGATTGGACACTCTGAAAGACATGGCCCATGACATGAACGAGGTTTGAGATTGTATGTTTATATGCAACAAATTTTAAACATTTTTTACTTCTTATTCATTACATTGTTTGCAAATTTGATTGGCAGGAAGTCGACAGACAAATGCCACTGATGGATGAGATAGATGACAAGGTAATTCTATATATGTTTCTTTCTCCTTTCAGCTTTATTTGTTTTTCTCACTCATATCAGTAAGCTTAGCATAGATTGGGAGTAAGAATTTAAGGATATGAATGCATTCTCGTTGAACTCTTTGGATTCAGTAGATTCACGCAGGAGAGAAGTGGGAGAGACTTAAGGATATCTGTGGGTGCTAGTTCCCGTCACCATGAAAATTTTATGTGTAGTGATGTGTAAGACTAATTTTCATAATGTAAATATGCAGAAGTAATTCATTGTGAAATTGCCCTTGTTTATTTGTTTGTCTGTTTTAATGATCTAAGTCGAAGAGTTTGCATTATCATATAAAGTGGTTTCATTCTGCTTGCAGGTTGACAGGGCAACATCAGACCTCAAAAATACTAACGTGAGACTTAAGGATACTCTTACCAAGGTAAATGCATATTTCTATAATCTGATAGTAGGTTTATTGCTCATTTTAGCGCAATTTTTTCTACCTCCACTCTCTTTTTGTTGTGTCTGATTTTTTTTTTTGGTGGTTCTTTTTCCAGCTGAGGTCTAGTCGCAACTTTTGCATCGATATCATCCTCCTTTGTATAATTTTGGGCATCGCTTCTTATCTGTACAAGTAAGTTTCTTGTCATAATGGAAGTACATAGAACTTATATTTATTTTCCACAAGATTTGTTTGTTGTGTATCAAAATGGGAATTGCTTTCTTGTAGTATAAATTACATTGCCATGTGCTGAAATGGTGGAAGCTATACTCATTTGTTAGAAACAATTCTAGTTTGCAGACCTTATTGGAATTAAGACAGAAATAGAACCAGGTTTCATGAAACCTTAAGTAGATTAATCCCTTTAATATCTCTGTTGCTCCAAGTGATCAAATTACAGATAAAAGATCCTCTTTAGACATTTGATGTCCCTCTGTTTTTTATCTGGCGTGATGAATATGTGGGCAGTATCAGAACTTTTTTTTTTTTTTTTGATAACTAGAAATGAAGAAATAGTTAAAATTTCGAAGAATAATAGTTCATCGAGGCAAATGTTGTTCTTACCCATTCCTACTACAACCCGAGCCAGTATCATCTTTGAACTTTAAGATAAACCATCAAGATTTTGTCTCATATGCATATTGTAAGCTAGCTTCTTGTCCTTTTTGAGACTATTACTTACTTTGTCTCTTGCAGGGTGTTGAAGTGAAGCATGTGCTTAAAAGCCACTCCCACGATCGCTGCTTTACTCTATGTTTGGCTTTTGCAACTATAGAGTGAATCTTTTTTCTATCATTTTGTTTACCATATAATATATTATAAATGTAAATAATAGTTTTGTATCCACTTACACATCAAGTGCCTACCACTTGTAATTTTTCTGTTCATCGAGCATCGACAGCTGAAGCTCCTCCGATTGTAGTTATAATAATATATGTGGCTAATCAATCCAACCTTTATTAGCATATTCATCGAATTCCAGATTTTTTTAAATGACACGTGGCTTGAGGTTATTAGGTATGGACCGTTGGTGTCACGTTTCATATGATTTGGTCTTCACGCGCTTATCGCGAACGTGAAATAGTAAATTTTTTTAACCATTTTACATGATTTTATACGGGTCATAGACATAAGAATATATATATTGGAAATTCTGCAGTTATTTTTTATTGGTGATTATTGATAAAATATAATTTATTTTGTAAACAATAAAGTTATCATAAAATGTATCTATTTGTATATATATTTTCTACTAATACTAATTATAAAAATCTGTGGCTTTAATAAAATTAAATTGAGATATAGTTTATGGTTATTTTATTTTTTACAAAGTAAAGCTTACTTTATTTGGAATAATTTTATATACTCTCATTTAAAGGGATAAAAATAAAATAAATATAAAATAAAAAAATAAAATAACTGTAAAATTTCTTAATTAATAACCTATTCATTTCAAGGGTGTTCAAAACTGAATAAATAAATAAAAAGATAACTATTAAGCTGTCCATTTTCAGAAGAGAGTGCGGCTGGTTTGCTGGTGGATGCACACCTATTTTAATCTACCTCTTCTGTCATTATCATTCAACATCACTTCATGAAGGGAAAAAAAAAAAAAGACAAATAATTTCCATTAAACATCAAAATAAAATTTCAAAAAAGAAAATGTAGCAAATTTCATTAATCACCCAACTATCTATCGTGGCTGCGCCAGCAATCTTGATGAATCAGTTAAGGTTTCGAAAATTCTCTCACAAAACAAAAGCCGTAATGAATAGCAAATCTATTACTACCGGAAATGCAAAATGAATTTTGTAATTAATGATTATTATAAAACATAAATAGATGAGCCCACAAAGTTTGGATGGATTTTAATTGCTTCCATTTTTTTCAGAATTTTATCAAATACCAAAAGGAAAACATTACATTTTTCACATCCCTCAAACCAAAAGATGAGTACGTCTATTCTCAAAAAAAAAAAAAAAAAAAAAAAAAAAGGTGTACGTGTAAAATTGTTTCATTGTCAAGATTGACTAATTTCTATTCAAAATAATAAAAAAAAAGAAAATAACTAGAATCGTAATTAATCTTAAATAATCAGAATCTGACTGCTTATAATTAATTTAATTAATCAACATATAATGCGCCACGTCAGAACAGGATGCGGACCTAAAGGATCTACGCAACCCGTTAGCACCAAAAAATTAAAAAAACAGTTCAAGAAGGTTAAATTACAAAATTAGCCTTAACATTTGGAAACAGTTGACTAATACGATCTTCAGGTCTGCTAATAACACACCCTATGCTTTCTCCTACTGTCATGTTACAGACGACAAATCTAATCTCACTCGCCACACAACGCAACACACTGTGCACCAAAATTATCACAATCAAAACCCTAAAACAAAAATTTAAAAATAAAATTAAACACAGAATAAAACAACAAAGCCGAAGCTGCAAATTTTTCTTTTTTTTGGTTCCCCATTTACATAAGAGACTTTAAGGATCTTGCTTTTACTGGTTTTCGCATCCGTTTCTTTCCAATATCGCCATTGTCGTCGCTGTCTTCATCGTCGTCGTCGTCCTCATCCAACAAATCCAGCTCT
This sequence comes from Macaranga tanarius, assembly GCA_949673435.1. NCBI lineage: Eukaryota > Viridiplantae > Streptophyta > Magnoliopsida > Malpighiales > Euphorbiaceae > Macaranga > Macaranga tanarius. Next base: position 7,795 of record CATIWO010542600.1, on the reverse strand, counting down.
TCATGATGCTCAATTGGCGATGGAGTCGAAAACGGCGTCGTATTATAATGGGTAGCGGCAACAGCAGCGACAGACCCATTAATTTCAGTTTCTTTACTCTCGTTCTTGTTCGCTTCACCTCTATCACCCCTCCTCTTGCCCCACAACGGACCAAACCCTGAATAATAATAGAATTCATACGGATTCGAACTCGATGCTTGCCCTTTCTTGGCGGCTTTTGCCCGCCCACGGCGTATCCCAGGAGCTATAGCTTTTTCAGGTTTCTTTATTGATGGACTAGTAGGGATACAAGTACCATTGGTGTTGTTATAAGATTTGAGCATAGACGAGTGATGGTCGCACAAATAATGACCTTCTTTTCGCTCATTCTTGCAGTCACTCCTTTGGCAGTGATGGACTTTATTATCGCCTTTCTTGAGCTTGAATTCGCTATCTTCTCGGAACATTCTTTTCTTGCCTGGATTAGCAGTCCCTTCCGTTTCATAATTATCGTCGACGATGACCATATTATCCACCTTTATCTTTATGGCTGCTGCTGCTTTGTCATATGGGTCTTCTTCCATTAACGACGCGACGCTGCTGCTGTCGTATTATATAGCAATATACAATATTTAACAACCACAAATATTGACTAACCGTTGATGTTGGATTACCCATAACAAATTTTGAATAATTACCTCAAGAATATCTAACTATTCCAAAAACCCTAATATTGGTTCGATAAGAGATGAGAAGAAACGATAATAATGATAATGAAATTGGTATAGAGATTAAAAAATTACCTCTCGACAGCACCAATAGAATCACCTAAGCTACCATTTCCATTAAAGCTGTCCTCTCCTTCGTACTGATAGTAAAAATAAAAATGAAAAAGCCAAAGAATAAGAAGATAATAGGAAGAAATGAGGAAGACCCATTAACCTAATCGAACATTTAGAGATAAATACACGACAAAAACCGAAAAAATTTAGGGTTTTAATGGAAACCCTAAGGCAAATATATTTGGAAAAACCCTAGAAAGAAGAAGAGAAATGCAGGTAAAAATAAGGATAAAAATAGAGAAGAGGGTTTTGGCAGATCTGTTAAAAAATTATAAACCTTAAAAAATAAAATGAATAGAGAAAGAAGAAGTAACCTGATAAAGATGCGAAGATCGATAAGCAGCATCTTGAGAGAAAGAAATCACATCCCATGGTGACTGGTTCAGCTGGCAAAGGTGAGTCTGCAACGCCTCAGCTCCAGAAGCCTGCTGCGAGAGCATAATAAGCGAAGAGAGGTTCGCGTTCTTTCGAATCCTCATAATTTTATTTTCCTTTTGATAACGATGATGATGATGGTGATGAACAAGGACCAATACTGAGATCCAAAGTCAGCACCCAGAAGTTAAAAATCTGTGTGCGTGTGTGCGTTTAAGAGAAAGAAGAAGGAGGAGAAGAAGGTGTGGTGTTGTGTGGGGAGAGGGATATTTTCTTCCCTCTGTATTGTTTTTGCAGATCTCACAGAACTCGATAATCAGGGTTTTGTTAACTTTCTGTTGCTTTCTCGGCCCTTCATATGTTTCGATTTATTTTCTCTTTTTACCATTTTATCCTTTGTCTGGGCTTTTTCGTCATTTCTCACTGTTTTCAGCGACAGATAAAAGAAAGCTGCCGAAGTTACACGTCATCATACTTGTCCAAGTCTATATATATATATATTTTTTTTTTTTTAAATCGTTTTAACCAAGATTATTATTAGATGCAGACTACACTAATTGAAATGCAAAAAAAAATGGTCTATTCTTTATTTTTATATTTTTTTTTTTTGTTTTTTCTCCTTCACGAGATTTGATCTTTTTAAATGGGCTTTATTGTTTGACACGTCTACTGCATTCGTGTTGTTTTTTCATTCGTCCAATAGTGATTCCACCGTGATTTGCTATAAAGAGCGCAGTACATGATCATTGCTCCGATATAGGTTAGGCTTCGAATTTTTTTCTCAATTTTTTAAATGATTAAATACAGGAAACCTACCATCTCTTTATTTTTTATTACGATTATTATTATTTTATTATTACTATTATTATTATATTTGCCCTACAACAAAAGTAGAGAGTGAATATCACGCGCGAAACCCCACGCTCGGAGAGAGGAAGGTGGCGAACACTTTTGGCCCACTAAACGTGGATTTGATGAGTGTACTTTCAATGTCCCGCAAGGTAAAGATCAACGGCTCTGATGTGAAAGGGAGATGATAGAGATTCCATATGAGCGAGTACACAGAATCGGATACTGGGGAGGAGGAGATTTGGCAGGGTTTTAATTTTTAGAGAAAGGCTTTTTTGTTATATGCGAAGTTTGTTAATATTAATGGAAAGATTTTAAAAAAATAAAAATAAATAAAGAAGAGATAAGTGATGAAACATAGCAGACAACAATGCTAAAACAATAACAGCAAATATGTTATCACCAACTATATATAAATGGCCAAATAGCGGAGGACCTACCATTATAAAGTGATGCACATATGGCCATTAGAATCCAATATGTCAAAATAGATGGAAATTTTTTTTGTGTATATAAAAAGGTTGGATAATTCATGCATACTTGTTAGTTAAGTATATATTAATTATATAATATTAAAATTTTAAAATACTAAAATATGTATATCAATTTTTTTTTTACAATATGTAAAATGTTTCTTTAAGTTTGGATTTTCAATTATACATTTAAGTTGTTATATATTTGTAATCAAGCAATTAGTGAATATAAAAGTTTAAAATGTAAATTATATTTAGAAAAATAAAAAAATTATATAAAAATTTTAATGAGACAGTTTAACTCAATTGGCATAAAAACAGCTCCACTATCTATCAAAATAAGATATTTAATAGCTCGTTTTTTTTTTTTTTTTTTTTTTTTTTTTATCACAAGTGACTATCATAAAGTATATATAATCAATATAGTTTTTTTTTTTTTAGCAAATTACATTTTTATTTCCTAAATTTAACCTAATTAATACTTATATTTTTCTTGTTTGAAAATCGAATTTTTATCTCTCTCAACTTTCATTTTATTAATATTTAAAAATTTTCGTTAGATTTGCGTCATTTTTCCATCGAGTGCTATATAAAATAACTAAAATGCCATTTCAAATAATATTTTTACTAAAATTAACTATAAAACACTAAGATATTTTATTCCTTTATATTTAATAACATTAAATGCATATATTTTTTACTTATTAATGATATAGTTCATAAAAAAAAAATGAGTCATTTCACTAGTGTTCTGTTAATTATAATTTTTTATTGTGTGAAAGGGTATTTTAGTCATTTTATATAATAATTAACTGAAAAAATAGCCTAACTAACAGAGGTCCTTAAATGTTAACGGAATAAAAGTTGACGAGATAAAAATTCGATTTTCAAACAAAAAGGAGGTAAGTGTTAATTAGGTCAAACTTCATGAAGGAAAATATAATTTACTCTTTTTTTTAGTACTATTTGGTTGATTCACATTTAACTGAAAATTGTATTTATTTTTAGCAATTTTAGAAATATATTTTCTTACATGCATATAAAACATTTTTTATTAAATTAAAAAAATAAAAAATTTATATCCAAACATTTTTTTACAAAAAAAAAAAGATGAATATTTAATAATATAATTAAAATACAATTAAAAATATTGACATAAGCTATGGCTTAAAATGTGAAATCGTTCGTCACTATTTTTAATGGTGTTAACAAGATTATTTTGATTTTCAACTTAGTAATCCATTCAACAATTTTTATGTTGCATACTCTATGGTATTGATTAGCCATAAATCGACTATATGGTATTTAATTGAGTTCGATTGTAAAAATATTGACAAATTCACAATGGAGAGAACCATAAACTTTATAAAGGATAACCAATAAAATCTTGTAACAGAATTAAGAACTTCACAAATGAAGAGTCACAAATTTTAAAAAATAAACAAATTAGAAATTTCTATTTATTTAATGTAAATAAATAAATAAACAAATAAGAATACAAAAATAATAAAGACTATTGTTGATCGAAGAGATAATCAGCAATGACCAACGACAAAAGTATTTGATGGAAAATCTATAATGAAAAAATAAAAAAACTGTTAGGATTTAATTAAAGAGATGATCAACAATGACTAACGACAAAAGTATTTGATGAAAAATCAATAAAGAAAAAAGAAAAAAAAATGGTTAGGGTTTGAGGAGGATTTATATCAATATTATTGAATTATAAAATTAAATTTTACAATTATTTTCATTATATAGTTTGGGGATATAATAAGATCAATTGATTTTTTTGCAAATAAAAAAATAATACACATTGAATGTAAAGAAAATAATGTATTATTTATCATGATGTATACCCTTTGTCATAAATATGTTGGCCGTACCATTTAAGAATTATTTATTGAAATTTTAAATTTTAGTGTTTTTCAGGAAAAATATATGCGGCAATACCGCAATAGTGTGTACAATTAAGAATCTTTACTACATCTAAGAAAAAGATGTAGCTATGGTAGCTATAGCTAGGTCACTGTATGCCCTGATCATTCTCAACATGGAATAATATTGGAATGGGCAACACAACAAAACTGGAGTGGCAGCCCCTTTTTTTTTTTTTTTTTTTTTTCCATAAAGGCAGACAGCAATGTTGATATTTGTTCATAGTAATTAAAGAACTCAACTTCCTCATTGTAAAAATAAAAATTAAAACTAAGGACTGAGGTACATGTCGATCGAGTGACTTGAATTGTGGTTGGCAAACGATATAAATTTTAATTAATTTTTTTATTTACTTTTATTCTTATAAACTCTTACTTAAATTTGTTAAAATATAGAAAACCAAAAAATAATTGTCACGAAGCACTCTAACATTTCTCCTAAATTATTTTAACATGCTCATATATACATCTCCAAAATACTATATTTAATCATTAAAAATATGATATTATATAGTGGAGCTTACATATGTATAATTTGTTTGATTAATACTGTCTTTATTCAAACTATAATCTCTGTGGTCTCTATATATGCAGAAGAACCAAGAAACCCATGGAGAACGGCTTATTTTATTCAAGCGTTCTTAATTTCTTATTTGTCATAGTTAAAGGCTATGTATATTAATAAAGAAACTAATACAAAAATACGCTCCATTTGGATAAGTATTACTGCACAGTAAGTCTTACATATAAAAAATAAAATAAAAGCGTTTAGTTGTAATTGTGGCAGTGCAGTACACCATGGCATGAACCAGACTATTTTAAGCATGTGTATTAAATCTCTCTAGTCAGTAATTGTGGCTTTAAACATATACATTGAGTTTCTCCAGTCAGCAATTGTGGCAGTGTTGTATACAATGACAGTGTGGTATACCATGATATGAACAGATCCATTTTAAGTATGTGCATAGTCAGTAATTATCTGGATGAATATTTTTAGACAATAAGTTTTTCATGTTAAAAAAAAAAAAAAAAAAAAAAAACTAATACAAAGATACATTTTGAACATGAATACATGATCTCAAAAGCAGCAAAAAAAAAAAAAAAAATCATTACATTAGCGTTGGTGAAAAAAGCTTTCTAAAATTGCCATCATCATCTTGAGCTATATAAAGTGTTAGTTCTGTGTTAAAAAAATCAGACATGAGCGTATCCAATGAATGTACTATTAATAATTAAACTATAAATTGAAACTTTATTTATTTACCACATGGTTACCTATAGCTCATGAATCTTTTCCCCATATTAAAAATATCTTTTTCATTTTGCATTTGACGTTATCTGTATCCAGCAGCCACAAGTGATTCATTTATTCTGAAAAGACTTTTGTTGTAGAGAAGCATTCCTTTAGTTGCTGTGCATTTTTATTTTTTGGTTTTTTCTACGGAGAAGACAGGACATGGTGATGATGATGGCTCAATTTAACTCAAGATCGATCAGTTTGAAGATTAACTAATTATTATTGGAATAATTGCTTGCATTAGGTTAGCTTCTTCGTGCTGCAGCTATGGCAACTCCATCAACACAGCAGAACATCGATCTTGATTGCAGGTTGACTTTTTTCTTAACCTCCACCAATGGACGTTAGATAGTGTATGATCTTGCTAATTGATGTGAACTCTTGGTAATAGAAGGATTTCTTGATAAACCCTAACAAGAAATAATTTAAGTAGTGACAAAACAAAAGAATATATATATATATATATATATAAATATATCCTGAGAGATGGAAGAAGAAGAAAAAGAGAGTGTGATATATGAACCCAGAAAATGCAGTCGAGTAGTAAGGAGAAAATTTAAGATAAAATTTAAGCTGCTGCAATATTATGTTTTAGTTCTCTGTTATTTAGGTTCTGCAGAAACTGCAGAGTCCAACGTTAAGCAGGTAAAATGCTTATAATTATCGTATAACAATAAGCAATTATTTCCTCTAGTTCAATGCATTTTCTCAGTAACCAACCAACCAACCACTTAAGTTAGTTTTGGCCAGAGCTCAAGCAGCAGATGGAAGAAAATGCAAATTTTATCTGGAAAATGATTACATGCTTTTGTTCTTGAAAATGTCAAAAAAAGAAAACAGAAAACAGTAAATGGAAAGATTAAGAACCCTACTCATTACGATTATCCTTTTGAACATTTGGATAAAAGTAAAAAAAATGGATAATGCCTTTTGAGAGGCAATGGCATGTATGAAAACATGTGGACATGATCAAACTGATAAAAGGAGTTAAAATGACAGAAAGGTGACTTTAGAATGCATTAATTAAAAAGAAAAAAGCACGAGAACAGGCAGACCCACAAATGTGCAGCAAAACCCTAAAAAAATCTAAAAGGCCAGACGTAAGGGCAGGAAAATATAATTTTAATGAGAATATACATATAGGCTATAGCTTAAAAAAAAAAAAAAAAAACTCCTCGGTCAGTATTTCAAGTGGCAAAAGATGTAGACATCTATTGTGGAGACCAAAAATTGAACCCTACCTTTTTAGTTTCTCGGGTGTTAGAAATTAACTACTCCAACCAGACGTAAAAAAAAAAAAAAAAAAAGGCTAAAATTCAAAGGTTAATGGATGGTTGAGTTAAGGGGGTAAGAGTTGCTGTGCTCTTGGTCTTGGGTACCCACAAAGATGTAAGTAGCAGCTGCGGCTGCCAGTTAAAAATGCACATATATATGTATGTATATTATGGAAGCTGTTGTGTTGTTTTGGCGCTATGTTCATGATGCTTGTAACTTGTACCACCAGCTGTACGTAGACTGGTGGCAGAAACTGACAAAGGAGCACTATTTTTCAACAATCTTGTTTTTTATTTCTGACTCTCCAAAGGTCTTTTTTCAGTTTATATATATTTATATAGCCTTCCCTCTACTTTTTATCAGACTCCTATACGTACATAGGGGAAAGGCTTTGTATATTTAACCCACTCTCATAACACAGTTTATACATAACTCTTCTACTTTTAGTTTACCTCTTTTTTAAAGTTTTAGTGATTTTTATTGTGGGGAGTCATACATCTGAAATTCTGCACATAATATAATAAACTAAATCCTTTTTTTAGTAAATTACTTATTTTTTTAAAAATTTGGTGTGCGGAATATTTGTCATCGTATAACAGGCCTAAGTTACTTCTTTTATTATCTTAATTTTTGGCTTTTTATTTTCAATAAATAGTTTTATTCACTGAATTATATTTGGTAACGTTAGCAAGTTACAATAAAAAAATTAATATTTTGATTTATTTAATTTATGATCACATATAGATGTGTAGGAATTCAGAAAAATTT
>CATIWO010542577.1:0-24338 GCA_949673435.1 Macaranga tanarius | reverse complement strand
AACTATTAGATAGTGTCACTAGATTATTGAAATTTAATGACGTATTTTTTTGTCATTAATAATATAAAATATTATGACAAATAAATTTTGTCACTGCAACAATTTCTTTTGGTGATGATATAAAGATAGTGTCACTAAATTAATGAAATTTAATGACGTATTTTTTTTTCATTGATAATATAAAGTATTATGAAAAATAAAGTTTGTCACTGAAATAATTACTTTTAGTGACGATATAAAATATTAGATGACAAAATATTAAATATAATTGTGAGTAGACTTTCATCATTATACTTAATTAGCTTTATTGACGGGTGACTTTTTTGTCACTAAATTTATATAATTTTGTGACAACTAATATAACTTCGTCATTTAAATATTTAGTTTTAGTGACAATATATAGTGTTTTGTGACACAATAAATAACACCAATTATGACAATATAGTCGTCACTAAAAGCAAAAATATGGTGACAAAATTAAATATTGTCATAAAATATTTGATGTATGGTACGAGTATAAATATGCATCACATAAAGTAAATATGACGGGGTTACCATGACGCTGGTTATGATGGTAAAATATCGTCATAATAAGTCAAATGTGACGATAATAAGTTTTGGTGACAATATTGTTCGTCACCAAATGTCAAATTTTTTGTAGTGGTATTATGCGTAAGTCATAGATGACCAATAGTGATAGTGTGTTGCATATGTCAGGATGGAAGAACACCAAGATCCACTTATCGGCCCAGAGGAGTCATCAGAGTCTGTGCATGGTCAATCACCAATGCATTCTATAGGTGCACCTGCACAAGTACAACCTCAACCCCCTCCTCCACAAGCTGCATATCCTCCATTTATGCAGGAATTTATTCAGATTATAAGGGAGGCGACCCAAAAACCAGTCGATAGTGCTTTAGATGACCATTATGAAAAGATTAGAAAATAAGGTGCAAAGATTTTTACGAGAACCACCGATCTAATAGTGGCAGAAGAATGGCTAAAAAACACAGAGAGAGTGTTAAACCGAATTACGTGTACAACGGAGAAGAAAATGAGCTACGCGGTATCGTTGTTTGAGCAAAATATGTTAGACTGGTAGGAAACTGTTCCGAGGAGTGGAGATGTACCGACAACCTTAACTTGGGCAGACTTATTAAAGGAATTTACGGATAAATATATGTCACCCATATACAAAGCTAGAAAGAAGCTTGAATTCCTCAATTTAAAGCAAGATGAATTATCAGTTGTAGACTATAAGGTCTAGTTTGTGAGATTGTCAAAATATGCACCAGAAGAAGTAGCAACCGACGAGTTAAAAAGGGATAAGTTTGAAAAAGGCTTAACTCTTGAGATTCGGGAAAGGATTGCGATTAAATCTCCGACTTACAAGGATTTACATGAGACGGCAATTCGAATGGAGGAAACTATATTGGAGAGGAATGCATTAGAAGCTAAAAGGATGAGAGTTACTAGTGCATTTACCACTTTAGCAAGAACCGGCAGTGGATCATCTTTTTGAGGTGCTGGATTTCAAAGAGGAAGTTTTAGAGGACGTGGGTCAAGTCGACTTAGCCAATCATTGGGGAGCACATTTTCAAGAGGGATAGGAAGAGTGGATACTCAAAGAAATGTTACTAGAGGGAGATCTACAAGCAACATGTTAACTCTAATGTGCACCAAATATGGTAGATTTCACTCCAGGATATGTTACGGTTCAAGACCTAGTGTATGTTACCATTGCAATCAACCGGGTCATTTTATGAGGGAATACCCGATGAGGACAGGTATTAGAGGATCACCAATGTTAATACAAAGTAGTGCTGGAGTAAATTTTTCATAAGCAAGTAGAGGCAAAGGTCGTGGAAGAGGAAGTGGAGCGAGCACTTCAATACTGACCGAATCTATTGGTCAAAACCCAAGTCAAGCCAGAGTTTATGCCATCACCCGACAAGAGGCTCATAATGCACCGGATGTAGTGATAGGTACTTATACTATCTTTGGATTTAATGCCTTTGTATTAATAGATCCGGGTTCTACATGCTTATTCATATTGTATGAGTTTGCATTAAAAGTTCATGGTATTATTGAATCATTAGAGCATGATATGTATTTCTATACTGGCGGGGGGTTTTGTAATTTTGAATAGGGTAGTTAGAGCATGCCCTATAGTAGTCGATGATATGACTTTGCATGCGGATTTAATAGTCATCAAGTTAGAAGAGTTTGATGTAATTTTAGGGATGGATTGGTTGTCTCATTACCATGCCATTGTTAATTGCCATACAAAGGAGGTAGTCATAGAGATTCTAGGACAAAGAAAAATAGTGTTAGTGGGAGAGAGAAAGACTATTCCTACATGTCTTATTTCAGCTACAGTAGCTTTCTAATTGATTAGAGATAGATGTGAAGCATATTTGGCTAGCATCATTGATACGGCAAAGGTTAGTCTAGGAATGTCAGATATACCAATTGTTAGAGATTTTTCGGATGTATTCCTAGATGAATTATCGGGTTTGCCACCATATCGAGAAGTGGATTTTAAGATTGAGACATTACTAAGAACTGCGCCAATATCAATTGCACCCTACCGGATGGCACCGCTAGAGTTAAAGGAATTGAAGAAGTAATTAGAGGAATTACTTGAGAAAGGGTTTGTTAGGCTAAGCATTTCACCGTGGGGAGCACCGGTGTTGTTTGTAAAGAAGAAAGATGGAAGCATGAGATTGTGTATCGACTACAGGCAATTGGACAGGATTACAGTGAAGAATAGATATATGTTGCCTAGAATTGATGATTTGCTTGACCAGTGAAGGATGCTTCGGTATTTTCAAAGATTGATTTGAGATCCAGTTATTGGCAACTTTGAGTAGCATAGTCTTCTATTCCAAAGAAAACATTTAGAACCCGATATAGGCACTTTGAGTTTTTAGTTATGCCATTCGGGTTAACCAATGCACCGATGGCTTTCATATCTTTGATGAATAAGACCTTTCAACCTTTTCTGGATCAGTTTGTTATTATGTTTATAGATGACATACTTATCTATTCTTTGAGTCGGGTAGAACATGAAAAGCATCTTCGAGTAGCTTTACAGATTTTACAGGAGAAAAAGTTGTATGCCAAGTACTGTAAATGCAAGTTTTGGATGGAAGAAATAGCATTTCTTGGGCATATTGTGTCTAAAGAAGGAGTAAAGCCCGATCCATCGAAGATTAAAGCTGTTCAGGAGTGGGAACCTCCTAAAAATTTGACAGAGATTAGAAGTTTCTTGGGATTAGCTGGGTAATATAGAAGATTTGTAAAAGATTTCTCCACAGTTGCAAGACCTTTGACTGCTTTATTGAAAAAGAATACTCCTTTTCAATAGAACGAAAAATGCCAATGTAGTTTTGAAAGGTTGAAGGATGCTCTTACTATAGCTCCTATACTTGCATTACCAACGGGAAATGGTAATTATGTGGTGTATACTGATGCTTCAAGGCAAGGATTAGAATGTGTACTCAGAAAAACCGAAAGGGTGATAACCTATGCATCTCGGTAATTGAGACCACATGAGATGATTTACCCGACACATGACTTAGAGTTGGCCACAATTATATATGCATTAAAGACTTGGCGACATTACCTATACGGGGAGACATTCTCTATCTTCACAGGCCATAAAAGTTTGAAGTATATTCCAACTCAGAAAGAATTGAACTTGAGGCAAAGAATATGGATAGAGCTATTGAAGGATTATGATTGTACCATTGAGTACCACCTGGGAAAGGAAAATGTGGTAGCGGACGCATTGAGCCGAAAAATAGTGGAATGTTCTACTAGGATAATTTATTATGATGTGGGCAATTTAGTAGCCTTACGGGAAATGAATACTGCACTTAAAATTGAGAGGAATCATTTACTTGCTACTTTACAAGTTAGATCAACATTGAGAGACCAAATTCAAAGTACTTAAATGGAAGATCCGTATTTGAAGAAGATGAAAGAAAAAGTTAAAGCTGGAACAAATTCTCAATTTACAATCATGGATGATGGTGTGTTGATGATGGAAAGTCATATGTGTGTACTGAACACTAGAGAATTAAGGAGATAAATCATGGATGAAGCCTATTCGGCCCCATATGCAATGCATCCGGGTAGCACCAAAATGTATTAGGACTTGAGGCCTTTTTACTAGTGGCCAACCATAAGAAAAGATGTAGCCGAGTTCGTTGCAAGATGTTTGACTTATTAGAAAGTCAAAGCTGAACATCAAACACCTGCAGGAAAATTATAACCATTGAAGATTCCCGAATAGAAGTGGGAGAATATTACAATGGACTTTATTGTGAGGTTGCCTAAAAATTTTAAAAAACATGATGTTGTGTGGGTAATAGTAGACAGATTGACCAAATTAGCTCATTTCTTGCCGGTTCAAACAAATGACACTCTAGACAAATTAGTTTTTTTATATGTTGTAGAAATTGTAAGATTACATGGAGTTCCATTTTCAATTGTGTCTGATAGAGATCCTAAATTCACTTCACACTTTTGGGGAATTTTGCAACAAGCCTTGGGAACGAAACTACATTTCAGTATGGCATTTCATCTTCAAAAAGATGGACAATCCGAGAGAACAATTCAGATACTAGAAGCCATGATGAGAGCTTGTATGCTTGAGTTTAAAGGCAACTGGGTTGACCATCTACCATTGATCGAGTTTGCCTACAACAACAGTTATCATTCTAGCATCAGAATGGCACCTTATGAAGCTTTATATAAGAGAAAGTGTAAAAGTCCAATATGTTGGGATGTTGAGGGCTTGAGGTGACTTGAAGGTCCGGATTTGGTATAAAAAATGGTGGATAAAATTCAAGTGGTTAAGAAATGTCTAAAAATGACACAAGATCGTTAGAAAAGCTATGCAAATCGACACAACCGGGAGATGGATTATCAAGTTAGTGAGAAAGTCCTCTTGAAAGTATCACCATGGAGAGGAATTTTAAGATTTAGGAAGAAAGGAAAATTGAGTCCAAGATATGTGGGACCATATGAAATTTTAGAGAAGGTGGGACCATTGGCGTATAAATTGGCTTTGCTAAGAGAACTGTCTGCTATACATGATGTATTCCATGTAACCACGTTGAGGCGGTATAGATCGGATCCAAGTCATATGATACAATAGCCCGAGATAGAGATATCTGAGGGATTGACATATGTAGAAGACCGGATAGAGATTCTAGATCAAAAAGTGAAGAAATTGAGAAATAAGGAGATCCCAATAGTGAAGGTGAAATGGAATTATCATTCACCCAGAGAAGCAACCTGGGAGGTAGAGAAGCAAATGAGACAGAAATACCCATATCTTTTTCCGGAAAATGGTAAGTTGATAAATTTCGGAGATGAAATTTTTATAAGGAGGGGAGAATTATAACACCTGCATTTTTGGATGCACTATTCATACATTATGTATGCATATCATATAGAGTCCAGTTGTGGTATATGTCTGAGTATGGGTATAGGTATGTTGGTATAGAGGGATTTAATTGCATAGATATTTGGGAGTGATTATCACAATTGCAAAGTTATGGGGCATAGTGAATATACCAATTTCATTAAGAGGCTTAGATGTAAATATATGGATATTTGGTGTTTTTATTAGTATTATTATATTAATTATTTTTGTGATAAATTAGCATTTATTATTATTGGTGTAGTAATGATTTAAGAAGATTTTTGAAGGCTATTTGTTGGTTTTTAATTGGTTGATGTAATTAAGTGTATATTAAATATTAAATGTGTACATTATGTGGGTGTATTGTTGAGTGGAGAGTGTAGAGATTGTAAGGAAGAAGAGGAGAGAATTCTTGAGTTTTTGTAGAGTTGTGATCTTGTTGGAGCTAGGATTTGGGAGGGCTTTAGAAGGTTTATATCCATTGAAGCATCTTTTGGTAAGCTTTTCTTGTAAGTGTGTTGATTTGCATTGAGTTGTTGGTTGTTAATTTCATGTTCTGCCTCTCTATCTTTCAATCTTCTTCTTTGTGCCATATCTTGAGCTATACTACTCTGATTTGATCAAGGTTAGACTCCCTAGAAACTTCAGAGAGTCCTTTACATTTTCTATGTTTTGGGTTTGATATGATTTTATTGTTTTAAATGGTCAATAGGGCCGGACATTTTCTTGCTCCTACCTATTTTGACCGGTTAGATTGTAAAATACATAATTAATTTCACACATGTCCTAATTGAGTGATTTTAATTGAAATTTATTGTTGAAACATAACCCTAGCTTTAGTAGTAATTTTAGGGTTATTGGACTTGTGTGTGTATGTTTAGGTCTTGTTCAACTTTGAGCAATTTGTGAACTTTGGTGAGGTTAAGGTGGAATTCAATGTATGTTTGTTGAATTAGTATATAAATTGTGTAGGGATTAACAAAGGAAAGGAAAGCACTCATTATTGAAGGAAAGACTCTTTTTGGAGCGGAAGCATTTGGATGTAAGTACTATGAATACATGTTGTAAACATATGCTCTTTTCTTATGCGTATTACTTTGTACTCCTTTAATGGAATTGAAAATATATATAGATAGGTGAATATGATATGAAATGAATTCCACCTTGTTTTTTATTGGAAATGTGATGAGCAAGTTGATACATAATGAAATATGTGTGTGGTGTGGTGAACACCATATTGGTGTATGTTGATTGAGATTTAGATTTATGTGATAATACGTGATTATTATATTATGAGATTGCTATAATGGCTTATTGTGATGTAATGGATGAATTTGATTATGTTGTGTGGATTGTGTGATATTTCACTTGAAGGTGAAATCTATAAGGAAAGTGAGGATAATTGTGTGATTGTGAGATGGGCAAGCTGAGTTGGGCATATAGCTACCCAAGTGAGACTGAGCCGGGTGGATAGTCTCACTAATGGCTATTTGTGTGATATTAATATAATGTGTATGATGGGCAAGCTGAGTCGGGCATATAGCTACCTAAGTAGGACTGAGCCGGGCGGATAGTCTCATTAATGGCCATTGATTGAAAATGAATTGTGAGGAATATAGCTATGAAGCTAATTATGAGGTTATGTGTGAGGAATGTTTATCCGAATACTAACTCATGCATTGAACATACATTCCTTTAACATTGTGCTTATGAATGAGTTTGAGATGTGTAATGGAATGTTCGAATATAAACGATGGATGTGGATGCTCTTTAAGTATGAATGATTGATATTATGTATTAATGGATATTTTGGTGTGGATTAGTGTATCTAGAATGTATTGTTGTGACTTGAATTGAATTATATTCATGTGCTTTGACATCACTAGTCATTTCAAGGGCATTTTCGTCAATCCATACAAATGAATTAAGTTCAGGTATTTTCATGAAAGTTGTAGCACTCTGAAATAACTTTCCATAACCTCTTGAATCACTTCAATCTGATTCTATAGAGAGAGTTATGGCCGAAAGAGTGCGACATGGTTCGTAGGGTCGGGTCACTTCACGTTTGTGCTGACTCGGCATGAGGGTACGGAGTCGCGACAGAGTCATTTGGTGCCGACTCGGTAACCGGGTGTCGAGTCGTGATGAGTCAGCCCTCCTTTAGCACACTTTTATCTCAGTATTTTGGCCATAACTTGAGTTATAGAGATCCAAATGGAGCAAGGTTTAATGTTAGAGAAACTTTAAAAAGTCATCTACAACTTTTATGTTTTGAGTTTGAGATGAATCTATCTTTAAGATTCTCTAATTGAGCTTGACATTTTATTGTTCACTTGCTCATTCTTCATTTTGGACTCCTGTACGCACTCGATGTAGTGCCATTAGTAAGATAACTACTTGGTGATCATATATAGATTTAATAGAGGTTTGTAAGACTATATTATGATCCTTATTTTGTATTTATATTATTAATTGTCATGTTCTATCCACTTTTGCTTATGTGATTGGTATATGTGTGCATTTATATTCGTAGTTGCTTATTGAGTTGCAAGCTCACCCCTTTGCTATTGAATCTTTTCAGGACTTGATTAGACAAAAAGGCTTGAAGCTTGCATTTGAGTTTTTAGGTGGCCCGAAGCAAGTTTTAGTGTACCCGACCTTTCTTCTGTATATCATTTTAGCATTGTGTATATCAGATAATTTTATGTTGTATGTGTGTAATTAAAGACAAGCATGTGTGCAATGCTTGACATGTATGTACATATGAATTATGGGTATTTATATAAGTATCTTTCATTCAAAATTTTTATTATGTTTATTATGAGATGCTTGACTGTGCCACGTGTGTTTGTTTATTTGTGCCACGTGTTTGGTTATGGTTTTGGACGTCACATTGAGAGACTCAAGGAACTTAGGATAATTTCTCTTCTAATGTCCTTCACCTTGGTAGTGGAAACACTTTCCTTTGCTTTGCGCTTCCCCCACGGTGGCCTTGGGCTTGACAATACATGCCTTGCCCTTATTTTTGTCATGTATGATGAAAAGTGGGTTTATGAGTCTCATGTTATCAAATTCTGTAAAAGGTAACAAGATTGATTAGTTATATATCATTGTAATCACCATTAGATTTAGTCTTTAATCATAATGGGCTCCCATTAACTTGGTGAATCCTACACTTCCAAGTAGGAAATGGAAATTCCTTGTTGGATGGATTTGTAGTGGGTACTGGAGTTTTTAATGGGCCACTACTATCCCTCAGGTACACATTACCATTCTTGGAATAATAGTTCTCATTAAGTGGACAACTCTTATCCATCACATCTCATATGAGGTTCCATTAGCTCAGCTCCTAATGTTTTGGGCCTCAGGTACGCCTAATTGCCATTTTTGGCCTTTGGCATTAGTTAGGTCCATACCATTTGATCAGTGAAATGTATGGATTTGAACACTACAAACCTCAGGTACGCCTATTTGCTATTCTGGGCCCATAGTGTATCCATACTCCTACAATATCTCATGCTTAACAATAATACTACATGAATCTCTTGGCCCTCATACACACCCCTATATATCTATACTCAATGTACACAAGTCCAAAACCATACAAGTTATTGCTCCAATGGAGAGCCTAGACCTAAATTTAAGGTCTCATTTTGCACATTAGCCATTTTACAACATATATATCTTATACATACATTGCATTCTAACATTCATAGCATATATATCTCATACATACATTGCATACCATCCATCTATATATATATCACATATATATATAGAATGAATCAACATACATATCTCATACATATATTGCATGGTATTCTACATCCATCTATATACATATCTCATACATATATAGCATGCCTCAATATACATATCTCATACATACATTGAACATGCAAAATGGATGCACAAATAAGGAGTGATCATGGGCCTTTCCTAATCCTATTCTAACTCTTCGAATATTTACAAGCTAAAAGCCTTCATTTCATGAACCTCCTTAGTCTCCATCACCATGGGCTTTGATCCATGCCACCAAAGGTTGAATGAGCCTCTAATTGAACACTTCAATCTTCATCCACAACTCTTATAATGTACATTCAACTCGGCGTACCAAAGTAAATAATTTACATCTTAATCTATGCAACTAATATTAAATTACATAACCATAATAATAAACTTAATTATTATTACAAACTAAAGATGTAAACTAAGTCCATGATCAATCCTTGCATGAATGACAAGTATACATTCAATAAAAATACAATTATTGCATGTTATTTGATGTAGCAAGTCAAGTATAACATGTGTTAAATATTGTCTAAGATGCATATTATGTGTATAGTTCAAATAGGGGTCAATTTCAAGCATCATTATGTTGAAAAACACTAAAGCTGCCACCAATCACTGGCGAGTGCCAGTGACTGGCGACCGCCAGTCCCCTTGGCTGCCTTAAACCACTGACGATCTCCAGTCTCCTATGGCAGATTTTGACATTTGCTTATTTTGAGCTATAACACTTGCAACAAAGGCCACAACACTTGTAGCCATTCAAATGCTCAATCACAACACTTGCAATTAACATTTTTAGCATGCAAAGCAACACACAAATGAACTAAATGATCATAACACTTGCAACCATTCAAATGATTAATCACAACACTAGTAATTAACATTATTCATATTCACAACACTTGCAAATATCAACATCTATAATCACAACACTTGTAATTATCAATATTTTTATCATGTAAATCATATGATAAATGGCTCTGATACCACTTGAAGGATGTGTGATCATTCAATAATCAAAACATGCGGAATTTAAAAATTTTGATTGCATGCAACACTTACATCATATATGAACCACATCCATGCCCATAGATCATATCATATGGCAAATACATAGCTAAACATACATCAAAGATAACATTTCAATATCAAACAACCAAGTCATGCATTCATAACACAAGACCTAGCAACTAAGGATTTGGTAACACTTACAAAACTCTAAGTTGGTAGCATGCTTGACAAACTTTGGTTGATGTTGATCTACAAGCTCCAAGCTCTCCAAATGTGAAGCCTCTAGCTTGAAACACACAAGTTGCACAAGGAAGATCTTCAAGGTTGGTGAAGCTCTACCTATAAGCCTCTTTTTTTGACCCAAGAGCTTGTTAAAGCCACTCCAAGCTTGAATATATAGAACAAGGATGCAACCTCCAATAGATGATGGATATAGTCTTGTATAACTCTTGTACACCAATAACCTTAACTCAAAAGCACACAACTCGATCTTGTGTATATTTGAATTCTCTACACTTAAAGAAGAAGAAGGAAGAAGATACTTTCAATCATTTTCTCTCTTTTTTAAGAATATCAAATTTTCTCTCAAATGTGTAATAGGAGTTAGTAGTTGGTTGTGTCTTCACTCTCCACTAACTATCAACAAAAACCAATTTGATAATAGCTTGATTATCTCATACTCAAGACATAAGCATTTTCATAGCTTGAGTGTCTTACACTCAAGCCATATGCGTTACTATAGCTTGAGTGTCTCACACTCAATTTATATTCATGGTTTTGTTTTACAAGTGAGCGGGTTGTGTTTGGTTACATGGACAACTTTAGCCTTAATATCATTAACAGTTAATGGATATGGGCTAAGGTTATGGGCATATGGGCTTCTCTACACTTAGAGAAAGGCCACTCCATTCCAAACTAGACAACTTATGGGCTTATTTAAACTCTTTAAACAAAGCCCTATATTAAGTCCATCTTTTTTAATATGAATGGTCCATCTCATGGCCCATTTAGAGATACATTTGGAGGTAAATATTAATCTAGTCCTTGAACTTAATATCATATATTAAATCAAGTCCAAATTAATATTTATTTAATTACAATTAAGTCCCAATCTTTGAATTTAGATTTCGGGATATGCTAGATCCCCGCATACGCACAAATCCAATTCAATTAATTTAATTGATTAATTAAACTCTTTAATTAATAATTAAATTAATATTAATCTTCACAAGTGCAACCCTTGTGTATGTGACCTACTAGGTTCAAGTCTAAATGGCAATGGAAAATAATATTAACACTTAATATTATGGAAACACCTTTCCATACTAAATGTGAAAATCCCAATTAATCACGTTTAGTTCCCATAAGTCGTGAGTGGCCCCTAATATAGATGTCACGACTACCCAAATAGAAATAAATACTTTATGTAGATCTACAAGAACCATAGATTATAATTACCGTGCACTAAATGTCCCTTCATTATAAGATCCCGATATTGGCTAGAGTCACGGTTTAGTCAAACTCTAATTGTCTCAATCATATGACCTCATTTTAAGTTTAATTCTCGATGAAACATGACTTTTACTAGAAACTCTTTCTAGCACCAAAACTCTTTTCGAGTAAGTCGAGTTTGACCTGGCCAGGTACTTATTCATCAAGAATAACTTAAATAGCATGGAATCTTATCCCGGTTCACTCCAGGTAATGAATTCTATCATAGCCGATCACTCATCCCTAGATATAACCAACTAGAGCCACCACACGCCATATACCCATACGTGGCTAGCATAAGTATGTAAGCAGTAACAAACTCTAACCAACCATATATGAATGACTGTGTCGCCTCAGGTCAAAGGACCATATGCACTATTATATTGTGATTGTTGACAAAAGTGAATTTCCATGGAATCATAAATCTTACGTCACAGTTTGATCCACCCATCACATGAGTATCCACATGTCTATTTTGATATCTCATATCAAGTAGCATGAGACTCACTACCTCCTACTATCGACATCACATACCAATCAAGGAAAATAGATAGAGGTGATAGTCTAGGGATTAATGCTACCCTTATATTAATCCAACGATTATGAACATTTATAATATATATACCAAATGAGTTTGTCACTTATATTATCTACTCTTGATAATAAACTCATTCAATATAATACTAAGGGTAAATATTCAAATAAACTTAACACTTAATTTAAATGAATATTTTATTGCCATAGGGATAAATATACAATATCTACATACATGAATGGCTTTATGGCACATCTACACTAACATCATTTTCATTCTATCCCACACTTTTTTCATATTTTCTTCTTTAACTCTAGTCTCAAGTATACCAAACAAACAAATATTATACTGTTTAATCAAAGTTTTAATCTCTGATTGTTTTAAAAAGTCATTAAGCCCCTAATATTCCAGTTACCGATCATTAACCAGGGTCCTTAGGTAGGATTGCAATTCTAGCTCCCCTACCCTCACCAATATTGCCCACCCTATCACTTGAAGTATTTTTAGATATCTCAGCATTTTGTAAAATATTATACTTAGAGGAAGAAGCAAGAGAAGATACCTCTTTAGCAAGATTTATTAAAGTTAAACTTTATTTTAATTTTTAGGACTTAATTGTAATAATTCATTAAAAAAGGATTCAATATATATAATTTAATTTTAAAAGATTAAGGTCCAAATGTGATAATATATATATATATATATATATATATATATATATATATATATATATATAGGTCAAATGTAAACTTTGGGGTAAAGTTGAGGGTCCAATTTGCACCTTATCCTTTTATTTTTTTCTCATATAAAATGTTGGAACTCAAAATTTTATTCAAAGAAATTTAAATTTTTTCTACTTGAACCAACAAATATATATATAAATAGCTTTTTTTTTTTCTCTCAAAAATATTTTTTTTCTTACAAGTGATTATCTTTCAAATTTTTTAAAAGTGAGTTCAACAAAAATTAAAAAGGATGTAAGAGAAAAAAAAATAGTAGAGAAAAATATCTATAATCTATAAATAGTTAAAACTAGGTAAGTAAAACTAGGTTTTTAGTGCCACTATTAAAAAAAAAAAGAATAAGTACATATAAATATTATGCGGTTTAAGCATTTTAATATTATGAGTTCAATTTTTTAAAACAATTTAATATCTTTGATTTTACATTCATACCACCTAAATGATAAAAAATTTTATAACTGATGATTTCTCTTTTTCTCCCATGACAATAAATTTTAATTTTAATTTTAATCAACTTCTTATAATTTAAATTTAATTTAGCAACAATGTCATTATTTGTAGTACTCGGAAATTTTATATCAAGTGAATATATGTGTGTAACATCTGTGTTCTTAAAATTCGGTTAATGAGATTTTAATGGTGGATTAAGAATTTAATCTTACGTGTTGAATTTTTGTTATGAAAAAATTAATTTTTGGGAAGAATAATTGAAATAATTAAAGTTAGGAGAGGTGGATTAAATTGAAAGGAAAATAAGGATTTAATTGAAAAGAAAAAAAATTAAGGATTTAGAGATGAAGAGTGTAAAGATGAAGGACTAAAGTGGAGAAGGGTAAGTGGAGTGGTTGTGTTCTGCAGAAGGAGATAAGAAAAGAGAGGAAAGGTGAGGGAGAGAAGAAGAAAAAGAAGAGTAAAGGAGAAGAGAGGAAGGAGAAGCCGAACTACTGTAGCTAAGGTTTGAACAACATAAAATTCTTCAAGTTTGATCTTTAAATTGAGTGAGTGGCTCTATTTCTTCCTTATATTTAAGTTTTTGGTTGAAGAAAATTGAATATTAAATGTTGAATTTTGGTGAAATAATTGTAGATCTTGAAGAAATTTTGGTATGTTTAGGATGCATGATAAAGTTATTGTTGTTGTTGTTGTTAGTTGAGCATATATACATGTTTTTGGATCAAATTTCTGTAATTTTCTGCAACTATCGTGTTCTAGATGGTAATCAGGCGGTGCCTGATCACCAGTGAGGTGGCGCTGGGCGGTGCCTCAATGCAGAGGAAGCACCTCTGCAGCTTGCCTCTGCACTGCTGATGGCCAAAAACTTGAATTTTTGGAACCAAAACATTGGGAATCATACATGAACATTAGAAATAATGAAAATCACTTAGAAAATGAGGAATGAAACAAAATTAAGAATTGAATAATGTGATTTTTCTGACATAGAAGATACACAGTACCAATTATTGAGTCTCAAACAAAGAGACTAAATTATCAAATTCAATGGGAATAAATTAAGGTTCTATAAATCTTAATGAGACAGAAAAAGGTATTGAGATAAAGTTAACTTTTGAAATTCAAACTGAAAAGGAAATGTAAACCTTATGATATGCATATATGTAAATGAGATATATATATATATGCTGGTTTTATTGAGAATGAGTTGGCCACTCAAATAATAACTGTCTTTGAGACAACGTAGGGATTCAGAGGTGCCTTTAGGGTGAATCCTTGTGGTTGAAAAGTATGCATACGAAATAATTGTAATTAATATTGAAACGGTCAGTGTGGACCGTGAGGAAGTTGAGCTGAGATGCTAAGTGCTGTGAAATTTGAATTATATTGTATTGATATTCTTGAGAGATATTGTATTATGGAGAGGATGTATATTATATAATGAAATAAGTTATAAAAGAATAAAGGATGTGTATAGAAATGAGTTACCCAACTCAATAAAGCATAATATACAATTCAAAGAACTTAATAATAGAAAATTTCAAATAAGAATGTGGAAATATTCAATCTCAAAGAGATAACGTACAAATGATACAGGATTAGTAACTAAATGAATCATAAAAATTAAGAAATAATTTGTATTCAATAAGGAAATGAAATGGCTGTAAATAATATACGTGAATAAGGGATGGTTCTTGAATCATGTATTTATGCTATTGTTATTCATTAAAATACTTTGAGAGTTAAACTTCAATATTGGTTATAAGCTTGTTTTGGTTTATTGAATGTTTGTTTATTATTTTTATTTAAAAAGGATTTATTGTACTTTTGTATTATTGTTTTGTTAGCTGCTCACTGGATAATTTTCCTAAGAAATTACTCACCACTGTATTTAAAAATAATTTTTCAACTTAAGTTAGTTATTTAGCTATACTAGAAGATTATAGCGGTATAGTGGGCAACGATGGTATATGAGGTTATGGAGACCGAAACCCTGGTGCGATATATAGTTTGCCATGATACAGAGGCAGAGATTATGTTCAAAGTGATAGTGCAACATATAGGGGTTGAGGTACGTATGTCAGTTATTCGGGAGGAGCATCTCGACAGCATATGCACCACCTTCTGGGTCCTTTATACCACCTCCACTGACGTTCAGGTCACCCTCTCTTGGGTGTGATGTGGGTTTACATGCCTACGTCTTTTTGGTCTTTTTGCTGTGAGGCCATTATTCACCCTCGAGCTTCATGAGTGAGAGATACTTTTTAAGAGATGATGATCTCTGATGAGGGTTAGGGAGTGGCCTAGGACTGGAGCTGTCTTGTTTCCACTACCACCATCCTGTCGGCTTAGGATTCGACCTTGAGAGAGAGATGCATTAATCATAGATACTTATGTACTAAGTTATTTTTATTAGCATCTGGTACTCTCGTTGTATATATTTAGAGATGTACATATTCTTTTATGATGGATGGATGTATGATACTGATTATATTTATATATTTATATATTTGAGGTTACTTATATTTATGGTTGAGCGTATTTTCTTACAATCAGTGTAGGATTACAAAATATTTGAGTATATTTATAAAGAACATCCTCTATAATGTTGATTTTAAATGATGCATTATTATTAGAAATGTTTTGACCATATAATGTGATTATGTTAAGAATGTTTATTGCCATTTGGAAAATGTTATGAGCGCGCTTATGAATAATGAAATAATAGGTTGGATGGATATTAAGCTAAAATATTTTTGAAAGTAACCGATGATATTATAATATACGTTTACTATTGTATATCATTAATGAGAATAAGTGGTTGTAGCTTAAAAGATTCTTTCTGATATATGTTAGATAATCCTTTTATTATTATTAATTCCTTAGTTAAGTACACTATTCGAGTTAATGATAGTAGGGGCGTTACAATGTGTGTGTGTTTGTGCTTACATTTTACATTTTTTTAGTTATTATTACCATCTAAAACTATTATAGACATACCTATTTTATTCCTCCTCTATTAAATGATATTAAAATTTTAATCTTTGAATGCTAGAGAAGAGAAAAATCACAAGTTACAAAAAATATGTTACCTAAATTGTAAAACAAAAAACACAGACCCTAATACTAGAATGTCTAAACCTCATTATATTTATATGTAATTATCCCAAAAATATGTATATAATTTTTCAGTGGGTGTTTGAAATAATTATTTGAACATCTATTTAGTTTTCAACATCTACAAGCTAGCTGTTTAGTTATATTTTTATAAAGATATATTGGTGTAAAAAAAAAAAACTTTATTACTTGTTACAAATTTATTTCAATTTTTAATTTGGTAAATATTTGATAAATACCACCGACCAATTATCTTATTGAAAATTGAGCGTGGAACCATTGACCTAATATCCTTATAATACTTTTGATGTTGGTCCTACTTTCACATCAACTGCATATTAGCTAAAAAAATATACAGTTGTAACTTTATCAAATTTATCCTAAATTTTTAATTTTGACGTAAATATTTCAATTGTTACTAAATATATTATATTATATCATTAATATGTAATGTTTAGTAATTAATAATAATATTTAAAATATTTATTATTTAAATATAATTTTAAATATGTCATTTATTCAACACAAAAAATATTAATTTAACCAATAAATTATTTTTAAAAAATATTTACAAAATTAATAACAAAATATTATTAAAATTAATATATTTATTGATACATGTATTAATGTTGTTGATATATTATTTATACATGTATTAATGTTGTTGATATATTATTTATTCAGTTATAAACACATGAATTTATTTTTAATACATGTACTACTATTTTTCACTCTCTTATGAATGTTAATACATGTATGAATATGTATTTAATTTTAATAATTATCTTAATTATTAATCATGTATATATTTTTATTTTTAAAATAATTTATGAATTAGATTAATGTATATTAGTGTTAAATGATTGGTATATATTTTTAAAAATTTATATTTAAATAATAAATATTCTAAATATTATAATTAAATATTAAATAGTACATATTTAATAATAAAATATAATATATGTACAAATAATTAAGACATTTATGTTAGAATTAAAAAATTAGGTCTAATTTGCTATAAATCAAACGTTTTGTCTTTTTAAATTAATAGGCAGTTAATGTGGTAATGGAGCCTACACCAAAAATATCACATAGAATATCACGTCAATGCCTCCTGCGCTTAATTTTGGCAAAAATATGAGGTGAGTTATATTTATTATACATTTGTCAAATTAGAATATTTATACCCAAATTATAATATGAAATAAATTTGCATCAAGTTGTAAAATGTTTGGCATTTTTATGAAGTTAATGTACAGAAAAATTTAAAGTAACTTTGGTCAACATCTATTCTAGCACTATATGAGATCCCAAGTTTAACTCATTTTTGATGGTTGAGTAGCCAATACATAAAATTGATCATGATTTAAAAGAAACACAATTCATAAATATGTAGGACTGATCATGATTTAACAGTACTGACTCAATGCCAACAATACATGTTTCGTAGCAAACAACACAATATTAATATAAATAATAACCTCATTGTCATGAGTTCAGTAGAACATTAATGCTCTCCCTTGTACCTAATTCTTTTCCCTAATAGCATATGGTAGAAATTATGAATATTCTTCTACAAAAGAAATCGAAATAGATACTACTAAATGAAGAATATGATATTACCATATCACACTGGCAAATGAATTGGGGCATTCCCCACTTCAGCAATATATTAAAAGAAAAAAAAAATCCACACTATGCATTAATCTGTGTACTCTTGAATGAATTATTGATGAATGGTGCGAATTGCTGCATTTATGCTTTTACAATCGAATTCCATGGTCTTCATCCAATTCTCAAAATCTCCAATTTCCTATTCACACAAAACCACCAGCACTCCAAACTTAGTATCAATATTACTTAAACTTTACCAACGCAATCATAACAAGCGCAGAAACGAGCGTGGATGTGAACTCAGGATTAATCGAAAAACAAAAAGAGAACAGAAACTGATATGTAACCTTAATTGCAGTATTAATAGCATGAGTAGCAGTAAGCCACTGATCAGTTAGTCTCGTGAAACGAGAAATAGTGGCAGCTAAAGCTCGAATCTCAAGTTCAATTCGTTTCTCATTGCTAAATGACTCTTGTACACCACCATTCACTGCATCCATCAATAGATCTGATACTTTCACTGCCTGCCTAATTGCATCTTTCTTTGCGTTCTCTGTCATTTGCGTACAAAACAACTATGAAAACGTAACCAAAGTGAAGACACAATAGCGGGACTTGGAATTAAACTAACCGGTATTTTCACGAAGACAGAGTGAGGTGCGGTGGTGATCCTGTATAAGATGGAGAAGAGAAGCTTCAAGGCTCCCTGGCTCAGGTTGTGGCTTCTCAACCTCCCAAGGTGATGCCTTGCGAGCACGCGCCAATGGAAGTTGTGGTGAATACATCCTGTAAGTTCTGTTCTTACAAAGTATCTTCTTTACTACAAATACCAATAGTACTCCTTGCCTTCATCTAGTATTCAAATTTTTATTTAAATAACGCTACAAAACGTAAAACTAAATGATAAGTTAATTCATGATGAAAAATACTGTGATGTGAAAAATTACAATATATATTTACATTTAGAAAATATATAAGAGATCTTTCCATAACCATAAAAACATAACTTTATAAATATCTTAATTTCATAATCTTTGCATTACTCGGCTCTCTCCCCCTCACTAACCCAACAGTTCTGCCTATGACAACAGAAAGCTAACACCACCTCTTACATTATGAACACTTCCTAAAAACCCCACGTTCCAGTTTCATAAGAAGCTTGGCACTTAAAGACCTGTGCATTGAAGGCTTAATAATCCGCCTACATTTATGGCCAACATACTTGATACATGTGCAATTAAAGAGACAATTGGAAGAACATGGATTTAATCAGCTGTGTGCTCAATGAGCCTATATAATCCATTCCCATGTATTGAATTCAAGCCACTTATATACAGACAAAGATATGCACAAGGAATCAGTATTTCAGATTTTGCAACACATCAAAAAAGAGTTCAGGATTAGTGTAGGAATTTGGTCAATCAAGTAACTAATAACTCAACATAAAACAGAGTCATTATATGTATCTATGTAGGAATCTTGAAGAATTGAGAATGTAGGAATCTTGAAGAATTGAAAAGGCTGTGCTTACCTAAGCTATTTTTGACTTGCAAGAAAACCAATTGAGGTTGCAAAAATTGGGAGTTTCACCCAATTATAATGACCGCAGGCGCTCTAAATTGACATTGTAGAGTTTAGGTCTAGTTGGCTCTTCAATTGAGGAAGAATTTAGGTTAAATTTTAGGTTTAAGAGTGAATTAGAGAAATAAACTTGTCAACGCAGAAATCAAGGGGATTGTTTTTTGGTAAGGAGAGGAACAAGCCGAGAAAGAAAAGAGAGAAAAGAAAGATAGAGGGCGGATGTCCATTCGCACCTAAAGAAACCAACCCCAGCCTCTACCCCTACAGGAATGGTTAAAGCACTGTTTAACTCATTTTTGGATAACAGAGGCAAGAGTTATATAATTTTTTTAATTTTAATAATTAAAATTCAAAAAAATTAACAAATAACTACTACAAATTTTTTAAAAAATCCTCTTTTAATTTTATTTGTCACATAAAAAATCATTAATTAACTATTTAAATTTTAAATTTTAAATTTTAATATTTAAACATATAAAATTATTTTTATTTCTAATAAAATTAAAAATACATGTAAATTTTATTTATTATGAGTTCATTATAGTCAGTTAAATGATGCATTACTTAATAAATAATTTATTATCAAATATCCACATTACTCTAATATTAAATCATATAATTTTAAAACTGTTAGTGAGTAGGACATTAAAATACAAGTAAAATAAAATTACATATCTTTAAATATTAAGAAAAAAAATCAGACCAATAATTAAAAAAAATCTCACCATAAAGTACTTTTTGTACTTTTCTTAATATATACATATATATATATATATATATACATACATATATATATAATTTTAACATTTTATATAAATTGTTTCTTTATCAAAATTATAGAAAATACAATAATTTTCTAAAATTATAAAAAAATTAAATAACTATAAAAAATTAATACTTAAATTTTTATTTAAATTTAAATTTATAATTTATTAATAATTTTTAAAAAACTTATAATTTGAATACTTAAGCCCTTGCTCGAGGTATTACAAGCCAAGTTGAATGTAAATACAAATCAATAATGGGATAATAGTCCCGTAAGTCCTAAACAAAGTTATGTTTTTTCAATTGAGTCCTAGAAAAAAAATATTTTACAATCAAGTCCTAATAGAAATAAAAATGCCCATCGTTAGTTCTACTCTGTCAACTACAACAGAATATGCTGACGTGGGCGACAGGTTGCACTCCTCCTTGCCACCTCAGCTGCCACGTAATGGAAGTTGCCACGCCAGATTTCCACTCATTAATAAAGTAGGGTTGCAAAAAAAAAATTTGGAGAAGAAGACATCACAAGAGCTAGAGAAACTGAGATTGAAAAAACAATACAGCAAAAAAGGTGTAATAGAAAGGCAGATCGAAGGAGGGGAAAGCAAAAAAGTGAAGGACATTCAACAACCGAGCAAAGGGATGAACTGTGATTGTGACCAAAGGTGTGTGGTAAGAACTTCATGGACTAGTAGAATTCTTTTTCTATCTTGAAAAATATAATAATAATATAATAATAATAATAATAATAATAATTCTTTTTCTATCTTGAAAGAGCTCGCCGGAGAACTTGAGCCAATAAGGCCGGAGCACTCAAATGTGGCAAATGACCCTCTGTCCTTAATATCTCTACCGCGTTCTGGCCGCCCAAATGGGTTCTCAAATATTCTATGACTGACAGAAGTACAGATACATCCTTGGATGTCTGAATTATGCAACATGGTACCTTGACTAAGCCTAGTATTCCTCGTAAATCACTATTAAAAACTGTTCTCGACACAAATAATGTAATATCTGGCCTCATATTAAAAAGGGTTCGGCTAAATTCTCTAACCGCAGCTGGTACATCCGCTCCAACGGTTAATGGTGCAAAACCGATGAGGATGAGTTTAGAGAACCAATGATCAAAAAACAAAAATTCAATCAAACAAGAAATTAGTATTATCACTCGAATTACATGTAAGTTAAAGCTTATTGAGTTCTTGCCTTGGAGAAGCACTAATGAGGATGAGTTTAGATAAGAGTTCAGGGCGTCTAATGGAGGCTAAAATGCCAATCATAGCGGAAACAGAGTGACCAACATAAGCACAATAGTTGACCCAAAGAGCATCAAGAATGTTGAGCAGGTCATCAACGTAAGCATCGAGAGTAGTATACCTCCTAAAATCGAGTAATTAGGATTGAAACTGCCAGCACAAATAAGGTCATAAAGGATTACACTATAGGTTTGAGTGAAAAAAGGGAGAATGTGTTGCTATACTGATTGGTCAGTGCTGATTCCAAGGACAAGAACAATAATTATGTCGCCGGAACCCACTACTCGGACATTTAGAGCTTCTAACAAACTGGTACCCATTTCTAGAAATTAATTAGAATAGCTTCTGATTGAGTGATTTATTGAAGGGATATTATTGAAAACGATGGATGATTGTCTTTTTCTCCAAAAAGTCCTTCACAAACCTTACTTTCTCAAGTGGTGGTTTTCTGATGTGGCACCAATGACAGCGTGGCGCACAGTATTTGGTAAAAACTCTGCAAGTATACAGAATCGATAAGTAGTATTAAAGATATCGTTCCCACAGAGATTTTAACCTATCCACCTGTTAATCAATTTCTAATTGTTTAAAGCTTCCAAAAATAGTGATTTAATTGACTATAATTAACTGTAATTGAAATAAAACTATAACTAAAATAATAACAAATCTAATTATGAAATCAATTAACCAATTCTAAAACAGCCATTAAGGAATCAATTCACCTCACACTCATTAACCAATTTCCCTTCCCTTAACTCTAATATTCATGCAAATCCTGAGTTATAAAAAATGATAATCACCTCTCTCAAGGTTGACTATACTACCTTGCACCCCTTTAATTAAGATCATGCAAATCAATTCTCATTGCAATTACAAACCCTAATCAATTTGATAACAAAATTTAATCTCAACTCTTAAGGACATAAATCAATTCAATCTATCTCTAGCAATGAATCAATTACGTTTATATTTATAGTTCCACTAAGACTTTCATCTCTCAATGCATAATCTCAATTTAAATCATATTAATGTTGGCCAAACACAAACAAGCATTAATCTCAACAAATATAACTTTGCATGAATAAAAGATTTATCAAAAAGGAAAATTTGATTAATTCATGTTCAGATCCTTAATTCCCTAATGAATAAAAACCTAGCCTAACATAATAAAATTAAACTCTAAAAATAAGTAAAAGAAACCCATCACCAATTACAAGAATTAAGAAAAAGAATAAAGAATTTAATCTCTCAATCTCTTCAATCTTGAATCTCTAATCTTGATCTTTGATAATGCCCTGATGAACTTTATTTTTCTGTCTCCAGATGCTTTTCCATACATCCCTTTTATAGTTTTTCTTTAAAACTCCTTAGATTAGGGTTTAAAGAAGTCAATCTTATCCTGACTCTTCCGCATACACGACCATGTTCTTTAATAACACGCCCGTGTCTTACATATATTCAGCATCTGGGCCACCACACGGCCATGTCCCGAGCTGTGTCTCAAGTATGTAAAATTGGCAGCGCATCACACGACCTGACACACGGGCGTGTCTCGACCCGTGTTCAAGATATTTAAATCCTCCAGCAAACTACACGGGCAGATACACACCCGTGTTGTAGCCTGTGTTCACTATTGCTTCAAATATTGACTTCATTTGCTCCTAATCTTCAATTGATCCACATCCAACCTTGAATAATGACCTATAAACACAAATTAAGCATAAATAACCTATCTAAACACCAATTAACACAATTATACACAAAATTAACACAATTATCCTACCTAAAACATAACAAAATACACCCTAATCAAATTTTCCCACACTTAAGTATTTGCTTGTCCTCAAGCAAAGAAAATACTCAACATCTTAACATTAACATGAACAAAACTCAAGAACCACTTTCATTTTGCACATTTAACACATTCTCCATTTAATATGTACCTTATAACTAAAAAATCTAAACGATAACTCAAAAATTAAAGGATTCAATAAATTACCATGTGAAAAGCTATCCTCTTAATTACGATCAAAATTTTCACAAATCAATATTTAATCAAAGCCAACCATCAATTTTCCTCAAATTATTTATCCATGTTTTTTTTCTTCTTTTTTTTTCTTTTCTTCTCTTGAGTGCGTTTTACGCTCCATCTCATATATTTTTTTATATTTTTAATTCAAGTGAGTGCATTTTATGCTCCTTCTCACAATAAATTCTTAACAAAAAATTTAAATAAATTAAACAAGTGCGTGTAACGCTCCATCTTGTCAAAAGTACACAATTAACTAAATTAAACATTAATCTATGAGTCTCAATCATAACTAAGAGGAATTCGCATTAAGTTCATTAAACATTAAAATCCCTTAACCCTCAAATTAACCCCTAAGCTTAAAAATCACAAGCTACACATTAATTGGAGAATATATCAACTATACAAGAAAATGAAATCATTTGAATGAAGTTTATAAAAATAATAAGCATATGCAAATACTTAAGCATATAGTCCTAAACACAAACTAATTAAATTCAAAAAATACTCCCCCCCC
>CATIWO010542576.1:0-15283 GCA_949673435.1 Macaranga tanarius | reverse complement strand
ATTGTAATTCATTTCTTCTCCCTCCATTTCTTTGCATGTCTTTATTTATTTTGTTAATTGTCGATGAATGTTGTACTGAACCAATTTAATTGCATGTAAAATGGACAAATTTAATAAACTTGGACTAAATTATAAAATTTAAAAATTATTTGGATGAAATAGCCATTTACATATAATTAAAGGAATAATTAAATAATTAAAAATAATAAAACACGAAACACAAACGAAGGTCGATCCCAAGGTCGGGTGGGCCATTCAAAAGCCCATACCCAGTTTCTGAACCCAATCTCTGAGGACGGTTATTAGGCTCCCTCCCTAAGATCCAGTTGCTGTAAAAGTATTATGGATTTTACCCAGTTAGTAACTCCATTCTCTAACCAAAGCCCATCAAAAGGCTCAAAGTTGTATTCCTAGTGGACCCTTAGCCCGTACAGTGCCGAGATCGCCAAACACTTATGCACGTACTGAACCACGCTACCTACAGAGGCACCTCCTGATTAGTAAGGCGCCACCTGATTAGTAAGGCTCCGTCTCTGTAGCTTTTGGTCCACAAAGGTGCCGCATCTTCACTCAGGCAGTGCCTTAGTGGTATTTGTTCTAAAAAAATAACGTTAAAATTTTTTAAAGGCATGAATCTCTTTACGCTAGCTACCTGTAAACCATGTTCCTCTAAAATATGATTATAGGAGGGAGTGGGGGAGGAACAAAAAAAGAAGATAAAAGGAGAAACCATAGTGAGAAAAAAGAGAGAAGAGAAAAAACTAAGTAAAAAAAAGAGCAGAAAAAAATAATAGAGAGAAGACAAAAGAATATAAGGAAAAAGGAACTTATAAGCTGAGGGTTGCTTTCTCAAATGAAAGGTCAGAATCCAAATTCACTACTTTTGGTGCTTCTTAGAGATAATCAACATCTTTTGAGGGCTAAGCTATTTTAACTGTAAAATTCTTTTTGCATTTCTTATAACTTTTTTTTCTTTTTTATCAATTTAAAATATCTAAATTAATGATTCATTTTATTAGCATTATCAATTGTCTGTAAAAGTGCATAATTCATATTACTGTTAATTTTGTTATGCACCAGAAGCCACTAAGGCGACGCCTTACCGAAGAGGCACCGCCTCTGCTTATTAAGGCGAAAGTTTTGTCGCCTCGTCATGATAAGGCGGGGCCTCAATGAAGAGGCGTCGCCTCTGTGCCTCCTAAAAAGTTTCGGGCGGTAATTTTATGCCCATTTACATATTATCTTTTAATCTTAGGTTTATTTTTTTGATTATTCATGGCTTAAAGTACTGACGTCCTTTTTTATAGGTTATTTCTTTAAAAGATCTAATTTAACATTTAAGTGCAAGATCGAACAATTAGTGGTTGTGACCACTACGTTTTTTAATTTAATTTTTAGTATTTTTGGTTATTTTTTGTATGTGTTAAAAAAGAGTTGTAATTCATTTCTTCTACCTCTATTTTTTTGTATGTATTTTTTTATTATTTATTCTGGTTAGTTGATTTTGTTGATGTGTGTAGATGAATGATTGAATGTGATGATATGTTGTGAACTAAAATTTAATGGTATGCAAAAATGAAATTGTTATAGTGTGAATGTATCAATGATTGACAAGCAAAATTATAGTGATAGATTGATAGCAAATTTATAGTAATTGATTGATAGACTTACCTAGAATAGAATACCTTGTTGTGTATATATACATATAGCATATCAATTCAAATGACAAGAGAAAATTATTCTTCCTCTTCCTCTATTACAACATGGTATCAGAGCAAATTTTAGTCCTTTAATTTTTTTCTCCGGCGTTCACTGTTGCTAGAAGTTAGAAGGGTTTATTTTTTTGGGTTAGTCACTTAGGGCCCTCCGTTCATCTCACCCCTAGCACCAGAAGAAGCACCAGCGACCGATCAGTCGCTCCTCAAATGCCGGTCACTGGAATCCCAGCGAGTGTACCTCACGCGCCGCTAATAACTTTTGGCCTCTCTCCCACACGTCGGTATGTGGCACTGCAGGGGAGGGAACTGTCACCTCCGATCACTCTTTCCGACATCGATCTCTTATTTTTGGTAGCCTTGAGAGGTCTGCTTCTCTATTGATCCAGGTTCTACCACACTTATTTTATTACAGTTGCACACTATTTTGGTCTATATTGGTTGTTATGAAATTTTGGTGATTGGTTGTTGAATTCTTTAATTTTTTTGGCTCCTGTGGTGTGATTTTTTAGTTGGGTAATATTTTCCTTTGTTGGGTGTTGATTGCATTGATAGTGGTATCCTTAACTATAGTGATTATGGATTAAGATGGTTAAAGAAAAAAATGTGATTATTACTGATATTGTCCTAATAATGTCTAAAATTACTGAACATAAATTACATGGTCCAAATTATTTGGCATGGTCTAAAACTATCAGAATTTACCTCCGTAGTATTTATATGTACACTCATCTCATTGATAAGCCACCCACTAATAATACTCATGGAGCATGGCTGCACAACGATGCTCGATTATTATTGCAAATTTGAAATTCTATAAATACTGAAATTTTTAGCCTTATTAATCATTATGAGTTTGTCAAAGAGATGATGGATTATTTAGAGTTTTTGTATTCGGGGAAAGGAAATTTATCTCGTATTTATAAGGTATGTCAAAGCTTTCATCGTGTTGAGCAACATTATCAGTCTCTCTAGACCTATTTCATGCAGTTTAAAGAGGTCTATAAAGAATTAAATGTTTTAATACCCTTTAGTCTTGATGTGAAAGTTCAACAATCTCAACGAGAGTAAATGGCTATCATGAGTTTTCTAGCTAGTCTCAATTCTCAATTTGAGCCTGCTAAATCCCAAATTCTCTCTAGTGCTGAAGTATCATCTCTTTAAGAAGTGTTCACTAAATTGCTCCACACAAATGCTAGTATCCCAGCTTCATCTTTTTCTCTAGTGCTCGTGTTAGTCGCAACACTAATTCTCAAGGCAGGGGTAGAGGAAAAAGTTATAGTAATCGGGATTCATAAAATTTCAAAACAGGGGGAGTTGTATGTTACTACTATCAAGAGCCAGGACATACTAAGTGAGACTGTAGACACCTATAGAGTTATGAGACAGGTGATATGCTACCATTATTATAAGTCGGGACATACTAAGTGGGATTATAAGAAATTACAATACATGCAGAACCTTCCTTTAGCTCATGTTGCCACAACCAAAACAGCATCAGAATAACCTATTTCTATTTCTACAGAAGAGTTTGTGAAGTTTACTCAGTATCAAGAAACACTAAAGTCTTACTCTCCTGCTGTCACTGCTATTGCCAAATCAGGTACATCTCCTTCTTGTCTCCTTTTAACCTCATCCAAATGGATCATAGATTCGGGTCCCACAGACCACATGACAGGTAATCCCAATCTTTTCTCTACTTACCAGCCACATAATTCTAGGTCTCATGTCACTTTAGCAGATGGTTCCTCTTCATGTATTCTTGGGTCTGGACCTGTTCATCCAACTTCTTCCCTTTCTCTATCCTCTGTGTTGAATCTCCCCCAGTTCTTCTTTAATTTAATTTCTGTTAGCAAACTCACTCGTGCCTTGTAATGCTGTGTCTTATTTTTTCTTAATTACTATTTATTTCAGGATCTTACAATGAAGAAAATTATTGGTAGAGGATATGAATCAGGGGGTCTTTATATCTTGGATACTCCAGTACCACAACCGGTTACTTACTCCAGTATGTTAACTCCTTTTAAAGTCCACTGTCGATTGGGACATCCCTCTCTCTCTGTGTTGCAAAAATTATATCTTATGTTCTATAGTGTCAATACTTTAGATTGTGAGTCATGTCAGTTTATGAAACATCATCGTTCATCTTCGAGTCCTTGAGTCAATAAAAAGGCTAGTACTCCCTTTGAAATTGTTTATTCTAATATTTGGGGTCCATGTCCTGTTATATCTAAAACTGGCTTTAGATATTTCATTACATTTGTTGATGATTATTCTCGTGTTACTTTGTTTTATTTAATGAAAAATCGGTTTGAATTATTTTCCCATTTCATTTGCCTTTTATGTTGAAATTAAAATACAGTTCAATTTTTCTATACGCATCTTGAGAAGTGACAATGCAAAATAGTACTTTTCTCATTCTTTTTAGAATTACATGACTCAGAATGGAATTCTTCATCAATCTTCTTGTGTTGACATACCCTCACAAAATGGGGTGGCAGAAAGAAAAAATTGACATCTTCTTGAGACAGTTAGGGCTCTTTTTATTTCAAATAAATGTCACTAAAAACTTTTGGGCAAATGCAATTACCATAGATTATTTCTTAATCAATCCTCTTCCTTCCACTATCCTTCATAGTGAGATTCCTTACGCTACTCTTTTTCCTTTTAAACCCTTGTTTCCTATTAAACCTCGAATCTTTGGTAGTACTTATTTTGTTCGTGATGTTCATCCTCATATTACCAAATTGGATCCCAAGTCACTCAAGTGTATCTTTTTAGGGTACTCTCATCTCCAAAAAAGTTATAGGTGTTACTGTCATAGTCTTAATAAATATATTGTTTCTGTTGATGTTTCTTTCATGAAAAGTACTCCTTTTTTCCCATCTGCTCCATTCACTTAGGAGGAAGAAGATTATTTACTTATTTATACAGTCACGTCTCAGGTTGTTCCTAATCCAACTTGTGCATCATCTCCCCACCCACCTATTCAATAGGTGTATTCTCGACAACAAGCTCCTTCAGCTTTATGTCCTGCACCAGTATCTTCTTTTGAGTCAGATCCAGCTCCCAGTGACATTAATCTTTTTATTACTCTTTATAAAAGTAAGCGTCAATGTACTTATCCTATTTCATCTTTTATTTCTTATCATAATTTATCTCTTGCATCTTGTGAATTCCTTACCTCTCTCGATTCTATAACCCTTTCAAAATATATAACTGATGCCTTATCTCATCCTGGTTGGCAAAACGCTATGATAGAGGAGATGAATACTTTAGATGTTAATGGTACTTGGGAATTAGTAAACTTACATATAGGGAAACAAGCTATTGATTGTAAATGGGTGTTTACTATTAAAACTAATCCTGATGGTTCTCTTACTCGACTTAAAGCTCGCCTTGTTGCTAAAGGCTATGCTTAGATATATGGGGTTGATTACTCTGATGCATTTTCTTATGTGGCTAAACTCACATCTATTCGATTACTCATCTCTTTAGCAGCTTTTTATGATTGGCCGCTGCACCAACTGGATATCAAGAATGTATTTTTACATGGAGATCTCTAGGAGGAAGTTTACATGGAGCAACCACCAGGTTTTGTTGCTCAGAGGGAGTTTGGGAAAGTATGTTATCTTATCAAGTCATTATATAGATTGAAATAGAGTCCTGAAGCTTGGTTTGGTAAATTCTGTCAAGTGGTGGAACAATTTGGGTTATAAAAGAGCAAGTTTGATCACTCTATATTCTTCAAATGATATGGATCTAGCATCATCCTCCTTGTTGTATATATTAATGACATCGTCATCACAAGAAATGATAGTAAAGGGATTGCCACTCTTAAATCTTACCTTCACTTTCACTTTTAAATGAAAGATTTAGGCATGTTAAAGTACTTATTAGGAATTGAGGTAATGAGAAGTAAGAAGGGGATCTTTATATCTCAGCGGAAATATGTTTTAGATCTATTAACAGAGACATAGAAAATAGGTGCTAAACCATATAACACTCTAATGGTTCCTAATATGCAACTCACAAAAGAAGGTGACTTGTTCGAAGATCCAGAGAAATATAGAAGATTGGTTGGAAAGTTGAACTACCTCACAGTAACTCACCCGACATTGCATATGATGTCAGTGTTGTAAGTTAATTTATGTCTTCTCCTACAGTTCATCATTGGGCAATTTAGAGAAAATTTTGTGTTACTTAAAGGGAGCTCTAGGATGAGGTATTGTATATGAAAATTATGCACACAATAATATTGAATGTTTCTCATATATAGATTGGGCAAGTTCCAAGATAGATAAAAGGCCTACCATAGGTTATTGTGTGTTTATTGGAAGAAATTTGGTGACTTAGAAAAGTAAGAAGCAAAATATTGTGTCTCGCTCTAGTACAGAGTCAGAATATAGAGCTATGGCACAGTGTGTATGTGAAATAATGTGGATTCATCAAATCTTGGCAGAGATTGGTTTCCATGTGCTGTTACCTGCTAAATTATGGTATGACAACCAATCAGCTATCTATATTGCTTCCAATCTAATTTTTCATGAAAGAACCAAACATATCGAGATTAATTATCATTTCGTTTGTGCAAAATTACAACAGAATGTGATTTCAACAGGATATATGAAGACTGGGGAACAACTTGGATTTATCTTTACAAAAGCTCTAAATAGGACTCGGATTGATTATATTTGTACCAAGCTGGGCATGATTAATATCTATGCTTCAGCTTGAGGGGGAGTGTTATAATGTGAATGTATCAATGATTGACAGGCAAAATTATAGTCATAGATTGATAGTAAATTTGTAGTAATTGATTAATAGACTTACCTAGAATAGAATACCTAGTTATGTATATATATATATGTAGCATATCAATTCAAATGACAAGATAAAATTATTCTTCCTTTTCCTCTGTTACAATAGAAATAATTAAACAATTTGGACTAAATTGTAAAATTTGAAAATGACTTGAAGGCAATTGTAATTTTGCAAGTTAATAAAGAAATGATTAAATATTTAAAAATAATAAAATACGAAACACAAACGGAGGCTGATTGTAAGGTCGAATGGGCATTCAAAAGTCGATACCTAGTTTTCAGACTCAGACTCTGAGGACGGCTACTGGACTCCCTCTGCAAGATCCAATTACTGTAAAAGTATCCTGAATTTCACCCGAGTAGCGACTCCCTTCTCCAATCCAAGCCCAAAAGGCTTGTGGTTGTATTCCTAGTAGGCCTTAAGCCCGCACAGTGCCGTGGTCACCAAACACTTGGGCGCACACTAAGCCCCGCCTCCTACAATGGCGACTCCACTGGGGATAGAGAAACTAATTCCAGTGTTCCATGTTTTAATATTTTTAATTATTTGGTTATTTTTTCTAAATTAACAACACCTTTTCACATACTGTGCACTTAGTCCTAAATAACCTGATAGTAGTTGTTGCTCCGCTGCTTGTGTTTCATTCAAACCTGGTGGTAGGGTATATAATTATTATCACTCACAGTAGAATATAATTGAGTACGTTATTCAAACCCTTGAGTGAGGAGACGGAAAGAAAGTATGAAGTTGTGGGAGCCTCTAACCTTACCCTAGATCTAGCTCATATAGTGGCTTAGCAACTACCCTTAGATTCTTCCCAAAATACATGTGTTTGATGTCATTTAGTAGTCTTATTTATAAGGCTCGAGCCCGATAATGATGGACTATTTTAGGTTGGGCTATACCCTACTATTATAGCCCGTTATGTTAGACTTTATCTTTATTAACGAGATTTGCTACTTGTTTGTTAATGTTATCTTGAGATATTTACATGAACGTCAGTTTTGTTATCCCTCGATGATAATCAAAACCCAAACCAAAAATCCTAGCACAAGGGACTCACCAATGAACACGTGTATGGAAGTTGGAAGGTTCACTGTTTGTGACTTATTTATGTTCTTCTTGATTGTAAATAAGTGTAAATACTTGTAAATAACCTGCATTTTATGCATACATGTCACTCATTTTTGTTTTTTAAAATTCATTTATTTATAGCCAAAAAGTTTATGCTTGTTTGGAAGTAAATCAAGGGTAATTTGGCCTACCAATATCAAGAATCCAATTAATCTATTAAAACCAAAATACAAGGAAATAGAATGTCGGGACCCTCCAACTTTGATCCAAAATCTTTCAGGCAAGAGATTCTAAAGGAATTCAGGGATTAGACGCGGCAAATGTGTGAAGACATAATTGCTAAGATAGCAGGAAAGAGGCCCATTGATAAAGAAGATTTTGAAACCAGAACCATTGTTGGCGAACCACTTAAAGGAAAATTGAAAGTAATAGGAGATTCAACTAAAACAGAATAGATGAAATACATGAAAAAGCAAATGGATCAACTGTAAGTTACAATGAAGAAGCATGGCCTCAGATGTGATTATGCTAACTTGGATATGAAGGAAGAGGAACCATTACCCCCAAAGTTTAAGTTTTTGGATATCAAGAAATATGATGGGACAGAAGATCCTCACCTTCATCTCCGATAATATGTCACTTTTATAAGACCCACTGGATTGACCAAGGCATAAATTTTTAAACAATTTCCAATATCATTGATAGGAGCTACAGTTAAGTGGTACTATACTCTAAATACACATATTTAACAAGATTGGAAGGAGCTATGTTCAGCCTTTATTAAGCAGTATGGCTTGAATTATCAGTTTGAGGTCTCTCTTTAAGAGTTACAAAATATAAAGCAAGGACCTAATGAATCCTTCACAAGCTTCCTGGCCAGATGGAGGGGAAAATTGGTTCAAATAAAGCATAGACCTAGAGAATCAGATCAACTGCTCATAGCTACAGAAGCCTGCATTC
The DNA here is from genome assembly GCA_949673435.1 of Macaranga tanarius. Classification (NCBI taxonomy): domain Eukaryota; kingdom Viridiplantae; phylum Streptophyta; class Magnoliopsida; order Malpighiales; family Euphorbiaceae; genus Macaranga; species Macaranga tanarius. Next base: position 6,710 of record CATIWO010542576.1, on the reverse strand, counting down.
CACCTATTGTCGATAAGTTGAAGAACATAGGCATAAGAAATTTTAAAGAACTGTACCACTTTGGAGTGGAGATTGAAGCCAACTTGAAGCTGAGCATTCATGAATGATTATCGTTATTATCTCTTATGGCTGTAATAACTCAAATTAGAATTTGGCTGTAACTTTTTTATTTTTGTGCTAATAAATGTCAGATTGCCTATTTTATATGATTAGAATTTTTTTTATAATTGTGCACACTATATTATGCTCGAATGAGATAGAAAATCATTAAAAATAAAAATAAAAAAATAAAAAAAAAGAAAGAAAAGAAAGAAAGAAGAAAAAGAAAAGGGAAAAAAAGAGATGAGGAAGGAGGAGAAATAAGGAAAAAAGGAAAAAGAAGAATCTCTATTCATAGTACCATTTACTGATATCACCTATCTTTGAAAAAGTCGATCCCTATGTAGCCGTTGAAAATTTCCCTTTTAACACCAATCTTTACCAACCTTGAAGGTTCGAAATAAAATTCCTTTCAATTTTGAGCTGAAAAATAGTTTACCAGAAAATCTGCAAAAGGCTGGTCGATAACAAGCATAATGTAGCGTGCATAGTTATAATGAATGAGTAATCATATAAAATAAGCATGATTGATATAATATTAGCACACGAAGTGTCAGACATGAATTTTTTTTAAATCAGTAGCAAATTTATATAATCAACAGTTAAAGTGGCAATTCAAACACCAGATAACTAGTAACACGAACATCAAGTGTTTAGTGGCAAGTACATCACAACAATATGGACATCAGACAATCAGTTGTAAGAGCATTAGGCAGACTAATGGCATGCATGATAGAAAATAGTGGTTAATCATCAACGTAACTTTGCAACCACCCAGCTAGGTTGAAAACCCCGGAAAGAGGGTGACCTGGACAAAAGAGGAAAAATAAATAATAAAAAAGAGACCTAGCTAGGTTCGAAAACTCTTAAAAGAGGGCGACTTAGGCAAAAGAGAGAATATAAAATAAAATTAGTGGTACTTTCAAGCTGGGGGGGGGGGCAATCATATGAGCTTTAAGGGAAACAAAATCTTATTGCGGGGGCAAATAGAGTGTCTCTTTTACATCGAGCGCGATTATGATAGTCTTGCACTGGTTGAGCATTTTCAAATTGCAACCAAACAGGGGAATTTATTATTGTCATCATCCCATTTTAGTCATTAGAAGGTTTTAACTTCTATTTTCAATAATACTAGCCTCAATAGCAGTCTGTGATAGACTTAATTTTCAAATTTGGATTCTATAATAGGTGGAACTAGTCCCAAAGATTAGCTCTAAATAGGATAGGCATTAATTTAGCTAGTCAAAGTATATGAAGTTTTTTCAAAATTACATATTGCTCTAGCTAGTAGTTCATACCTGAAATTATTTTGTTAAATTACTTTTGAATCTTATCCATACACGCATTGAATAATGCATGTTTTCCACATCACACAGGGTTGTGTTTATCAAAGTTAATTTCAAAAGCTTTCAAAGATCAGGATTATACATGCATCAGCTCTGTTGTTTGTAAAATGTATTTTCCAAAGGTTAACAGCCACTTTATAAAGTCTTTTGAGAAATAATATTTCGCCTGACACCCGAGGTGGATATATAGCTGGTTTTCTTAGTCTTGCCTTATGCCCAAAATGGCTCATTTTATTAATCTCGCTTGATACCTGAGGTGGCTATATGGCTCATTTTGTTGCTCTCACATAACGCCCGAAATGGCTATTGGCTCATTTTGTTGATCTCGCCTAATGCCCGAGGTGGCTATATGGCTCATTTTATTGCCCTTTCCTGATGCTCGAGGTGGCTATATGGCCTATTTTATTTGCTCTCGTCTGACACCTGAGGTGGCTATATGCCTCATTTCATTCGCCCTCGCCTAATGCTCAAGGTGGCTACATGGCTCATTTTGTTGGTCTCGCCTGACGTCCGAGGTGCCTATATAGCTTATTTCATTTGTCCTCGCCTGACGCTCGAGGTGGCTATATAGCATATTTCATTCGCCCTTTCCTGATGCCCGAGGTGACTATATGGCTCATTTCTTTTGACATCGCCTGACACCGAAAGTGGTTATAAGGGTTTTCTCTTTTCTATAATAAAAAAACCTCTTGATTTTAAATATCAAGGTTAACGATTTGGAGTTATTTTTAAAAATTCTCTTAATTTTGAACATCAAGGCTGATGATGATGGTTTAGGATGTCCTCTCGGATAGTTGACTCCGAAGTTAACGGACAGAAACCTTAACAGTAAGTCTCTAACCTCTTGATTTATACATCAAGGTTGACGGCACGAGACTACTTTTTTGATTGAAATCCTCATGATTTTGAATATTAAGGTTGATGGAATTAAATCAAAACCCTTTTCGGACATCCAGCTTTGAAAATTACAATCTTTTCTCAAACATCTCACTCTGAAGATTGGAATCTTTCTTCATTGTTTGCATCCATACTCTTTCATAAATTATTATAATGCTTGCATGTATTTTTTCATAAATCCCACTACATCGCTTGCATTTTAATTTTTAAAAAAGTAGGGGGTAAAATATTGACTCTTGAGTTGGCCCGACCCAAAAATAAAAAGTCCAATTATAAAATTCCAAAAAATAAGCCTAATAGTGTGAAAATAGTCTCTAACCCTCTTAAAGGAAGTCCATAGCCCATCAAGCTTAGCCCACTAAGTCCAACCCGTCAAAGCCTACATAAGCCCAGCTAAAAGCCATAGAGGCGCCGCGTCTATAGCTTTTAGTCCATAGAGGCGTTCCGTCTTCACTCAGGCGGCACCTTAGTGGTATTTGTTCTAAAAAAATAACGTTAAAATTTTTTAAAGGTGTGAATCTCTCCACGCCAGCTGCCTGTAAACCACATTCCTCTAGAATATGATTACAGGAGGGAGTAGGGGAGAAAAGTGGGGGAGGAACAACAAAAAAAAAAGAAAGAAGTTAAAAGGAGAAACTAGAGAGAGAAAAAGAGAGAAGAGAAAAAACTACGTAAAAAAAAGGGCAGAAGAAAAATACTCAGAAAAAAATAATAGAAAGAAAACAAAAGAACAAAGCTAAAAAAGGACTTGTAAGCTGAGGGTTGCTTTCTCAAACAAAAGGTCGGAATCCAAATTCGCTGTTTTTGGTGCTTCTTAGAGATAATCAACATCTTTTGAGGGCTCAACTATTTTAACAGTAAAATTCTTTTTGCATTTCTTATAACTTATTTTTTCTTTTTTAGCAATTTAAAATATCTAAATTAATGATTTTGTGTGTAGTAAATAATTTTTCTTAATTCATTTTATTAGCATTGTCAATTTTCTGCTAAAGTGTATAATTCATGTTACTGTTAATTTTGTTCTACACTAGAAGCCACTAAAGTGATGCCTCACCAAAAAGGCGCCGCCTCTGCTTGTTAAGGTGAAAGCTTTGTCGCCTCATTATGATGAGGCGGCGCCTCAATAAAGAGGCACCACCTTTGTGCCTCCTGAATAGTTTCGGGAGGCAATTTTATGCCCTTTTGCATATTATCTTTTAATCTTAGGTTTATTTATTGATTATTCATGGATTAAAGTCCTAATGTCCATTTTTGTAGATTATTTCTTTAAAAGATCTAATTTAACATTTAAGTGCAGGCTGGAACAATTAGTGGTTGTGACCACTAAGTTTTCGAATGTAATTTTTAGTATTTTTAGTTATTTTTTGTATATGTTAAAAAGGAGTTATAATTCATTTATCCTCCCTCCATTTCTTTGTGTATGTTTATTTTTATTATTTATTTATGATTGGCTGATTTCGTTGATGTATGTAGATGAATGATTGAATGTGATGATGTGTTGTGAACCAAAATTTAATGGTATGCAAAAATGAAATAATTAAACAATTTGGACTAAATTGTAAAATTTGGAAATGGATTGAAGGTAATTGTAATTTTTCATGTTGATAAAGAAATGATTAAATAGTTAAAAATAATAAAACACGAAATACAAACGTAGGCCGATCGCAAGGTCGGGTGGGCATTCCAAAAGCCCATACTCAGTTTCTGGACCCAGACTTTGAGGATGTCTACTGGGCTCCCTCCGCGGGATCTAGTTACTGTTAAAGTGTCCCAGATTTCACTCGGGTGGTGACTCCCTTCTCCAATCCACGCTCAAAAGGCTTCTGATTGTATTCCTAGTGGGCCTTAAGCTCGTATAGTGCCGTGGTCGCAAAACACTTGGGTGCGCACTGATCTCCGCCACCTATACATATTCAATAGAACTATCGTATTAGAATTTTTGTACTCGGCTCCATTAGTGAAATAAAAAATTGGGTGGGTTAACTTGCAACTCAATTAAGAAAGAACATCAAAATTATTAGATTACAAATTATTTATCCAATTCTTTGTCAAATATTAAATGCAGGAAATTCAAATTTAATCTTCTTCCATACTTCACAAGCAATGGCCAATTTAGGACTTCATTTGTTAGTTTCATGGATAATTTTGAATTTATTATAAGCCATAAAATTTTAATTTTTTTACACAAATAGGCAAAAAAAAAACTCAATGCATCACCTGTTAAATATATTTAACGTCCAACACATCTAACCAGGTAAAGGGGAATAGTGAATAGTGAATGGCCTTTGTTTACAGTAAAGAAAGCTTGAAATCTAGGCAACAAACAAAATTCTTATCTCTGATAGTATTAAATTGTTTCTCACCCTCACTCAAAGTTGCTGAAAATTGCTTTCTCTTTCCGTTCCAGATAATTTAGAGTTCCTTTCTTAATTAATTAAATTAAGAAAAGAAAACTGATGAAGGTTTCATTCTGAACAAGTTTCCTTGGGGTTCTGGATAAATGGTGCATGCACCCTCTACAAAATTCTATCTTAAACGTTGTTGACATTGACATAGTGTTGTTTTTCAATTCAAAATTGATGGCTAAAATTAGAAAAAGGATTTCTCCAAAAATAAAACCAAAAAATATCAAAAATACAATTAACTTTTTTTTTTCTTTCAAAACTAATTTTTTCGCAAAAAAAAAAAAAAAAACAATGTTCGCGCAAAAGCGATGTTCTCCAAATACAACAAGACATAAATACAAATCTCAAACTACAAGTTGAAATGCAAAACAACTACCAGTTATCTATCTTATCTACACCACTATTAGTAAATCTTAATAGCACATAGTCTCTAATAGGGCTGAGCACGGGACGGAGAAAATACCGAACTGAACCGAAATTTCGAACTGAAAGATATAAAAACCATACCGAACTGAATAATTTTAACCCTGAACTGTACCAAACTAAAATTTTTAACTAATTTAGTATGGTACTGGATGTTTTTAAAAAAACCAATCCGAGAACCATACCGAATCGAAAACCGAATATATATATATATATATTAAGTAACATATGTATAATAATATATTATAAAAAATAATATGTTTTGTATTTAAGATATAATAAATCAATTATTAATACTATTACTACTACTACTATTATTATTGTTGTTGTTGTTGTTGTTGTTATTATTATTATTATTCAAATATTTATTATATTACAATTTGAACTTAAATATTAAAATAATAAAACTCACATTACATAGTTTCCAATAATTCAATTAACAAATAAGAATATGCAATTTCCATTACAACATAATTTAAACTTAAAATATGATAAATAAAAACATTATTATCATTATCAAATTAATGAGTTAAATATTATTATTATAATTATTACTTTATTGTATATTCATATATATTAACATATATTATAGATAACCAAGATGACGTAAACTACTTCATTTTGATTAAATTAAGTAGTGACCTTACAAACAACAAATAAGAAAACTTAGGTCATTTTTATTAATTAAAATACATTATTATTATTATATTTAATAACTTATTAATTATTATTTTTCTTAAGTAATCTTATTGATATTGTTTCAAATTAATAAGGTAAATAATTTTAGTAGTCTTATTAGCCTTTTATTAATTTTTTTCAAGTATCATGAATAATTTTATTTAGAGTTTTGGAAGGAGAATGACTTCAATTTTATATTTTATAATAATCCTCTTAAGGGATTAAGCGAGTAGTAATATATTATATTTACTTTAATTCATTTTTTTTGAACCCTGTCTATAACTAACATGTATGAATGATTAGATATTTTATTAGGTAAATAATTAGTTTACCTGACTATCTTTATTAAGAAAAAAATTAAATTTTAATTTTAATGGAGATACAAAAAAAAAATTTTCGTCTCTTATTAATCCCTGAAATAAAATAGTGAAAATATTTTACATACTTTAGAAATTTAACTATTTCTTTGTATAATAAGAAACTTTTTCTTAAAATTAGTCTTATAATAATATTTATCAATATTAATTTTTTAGTATTATTAAATAAAAAGTAATATTGTTATAGTTTTCAATTTAGTACTATAAAATGTATTTAAGTTCCCGAATTCTTGAACCGTACCATACCATACTGATCCGTTCCGAAAGAACCGAATCCCTGTACCGAACTGTCCCGAAAGAATAGTATGGTATGGTATAGAGATTTTTAAATTTGGTACTGGTACTTGATTAGGTTATATTTTGTTATGTTTTAGGTAGGATAATTGTGTTAATTTTGTGTATAATTGTGTTAATTTGTGTTTAGATAGGTTATTTATGCTTTATTTGTGTTTATAGGTCATTATTCAAGGTTGGATGAGGATCAA
>CATIWO010542514.1:0-11475 GCA_949673435.1 Macaranga tanarius | reverse complement strand
AATAAACTTATCTAACATTATACTAAGGGTAAATATTCAAATAAACAAACACTTTGATCCAAATGAATATTTCATTGCCATGGGGATAAATATACAATGTCTATATACATGAATGGCCATAGGGCACATCTACACTAACATACATATGTACTATCATGATAAGAATTCATATGAATGTTATAGGATCACAATGATAATGATGGAAATATATGAATTCTACTTGTTCATTATCTTGTGTGATTGTGATGGAGTATATGAGTATTGTGATGAGTATTTGGATGAACTATGATTCTTGAGTTGTGTTATGGGATGTAATGATATTAGATATAAATGATGTTGATATATTTATGGGAGGTATACAATTGAACGTGGTATCATGAAATGTGATGGTATTAGAATTATGGTTGTAAGTGCATATATATTACGAACTTGAGTTTGGTTTATTAGATATAATGATGTTATGTTTATGAGTAAATATGGATATGATGTGTGATATTATATCGATTGGCTTTGTGACCATTGACTATGTGAATGTTGATTGACTTTATGACTATTGACAATGTGAAATGTAGATATGTCGATTGGCTAAGTGTACCTCGACAAAATTAAATTATATTAAGTCGATTGGTTAAGTGTCCATCGGCAAGGCAGATGATACCAAGCAAAGAGATTGAGATGTGAAAATGTGAATTATTGCGAGATGCTATTCCTATTGTTAAAATGAATGCATACATTAAATAAAGTATTGAGATTTGAAATTTATGTGATGTGTACTCAATTGCTTATTAATTATATTTATATTTTTCTGATATAGGATTGATGATTGTGAGAGTTGGAGACAATGAAGTGCAAATACACATATTTGAATATATATATATATAATCCTTTATGTATGAGTTGATTGTGAATACTAAATGTATCATAAAAGGGTAACTATACGAATATTAAATGATGTGTTGATATAGATATACTTTGAACTTGTAATTGTGAATGAATTGATAATGTTAGGTATGTCTTTGAAGTGTCTCTGAGTTACCTTGAGCCTCATTTGAGTGTGGGATAGTATGTAATTGTAGTGTGGTGGATAACTAAGCCTAATTGAGATTGTTTATAGAAGTGTAGTTTTTTTATTACAGTTGGCCCTACTATAGTAGGGAGATGTCTATATTTTAGGGGACGTTATGCCAAATTTTTGGTAGATTCCTCATAAATTGTACTTTTGTTGTTAGGTTCTTATGATAAAGCCTAGTGTGCAATGGATGAGTTATGATCTATGGATTGTGTTGTGAAATATTGATGATGGTGTGGGTATGCTACAAGTGGATTACTAATTAAATACCATGTGAGATTAATATATGCTTTATGAATGTGAATATTTATAATAAGCAGTTGAGGAATAAAGAGATTCCAATAGTAAAGGTGAAGTGAAGTCATCATTCTTCTAGAGAAGTAATATGGGAAGTGGAAGAATAGATGAGATAGAAATATCCATATTTATTTCTTGGGAGTTGTGAGTAGTAAATTTTGAGGATGAAATTTTTATTAAGGAGGGGAGAATTGTAACACCCGCATTTTGGATGCATCAATCATGCATTATATTTTCATAACATATTGAGTAGAGTTTTGTATTATATTTAAGTTTGGGTATGTGCATTGATGAGTGTGAAATATGCATATGTTGAGCACTCTATTTTATTTCATATTAAGTTTAGAAATGCATTGTTTAGTTAGTTTTTAGTTAATTTAGTTAGTTTTTTTATTTTATTTTAATTTAGGTGCTTTTATGTTAAATAGGTAATTTTCGTTTAGTTTTTGGTTGTAGGATGCATTTGAGAGGACATAGAGATAGTTCTTGAAGATAAAGATAAGACTGAAGTTTAAAGTTGGAAGGTTATCCTCGCATCAAGGCACATGGCCATGCGCACACCCATGTGTGGAGTTGCATGCCCATGCACTTGCCCATGCCTAAATTGAAGAAGAACCAGTCACAGAGTACATGCCCATGCGCATGTCCATGTGCCAGTCACATGCCCATGCGCACGACCATGCCTGATTCTAAGGTTTCAGAGTTATTTTAATGCATGGGCATGTCCAATTGTTATGTACCCATGTAAGATGATGCGGCAGCAATCAAAAGTGGATTTTAAGCTAGATTTTGGATAGATGGAAGCTCATATTTTAGGCCTATGTTTAGATAGAGTTTGGGAGAGTTTAAATGACCTTTTTCATTAGGAAACTAGGTCCTTTAAATAGAACCATCTGTTTTTCATTTAGAGAGTTCCTAGTTTTTAGTTTTAGTTCTAGTTTTGGTTCTCTACTCTCCTGATTTTTCAAAATACATTTTCATTTTATTTTGCATAGTAGAGGAGATATTTGGCCTAAAGTTAGAAGAGCAAGGCTTCCTTACATCATTTGGAAGGGGGTTTTTCTTATTTCACTCTTCTATTTATTTATATTTATGTTCAGAATGGTTTTCATTTCTCCATTGTTTTCTTTTATTCTTAACATGAGTAGCTAGATCCTTTCTAGGGTTCTTATTCTGAATTGACCATGTGCATATTGTGATTTATGTTAGGTTGCTAAATCTAATTCATTGGTTATTGTTGTGCTTAATGTCGTTTTAGGACTGATCACCCTAAGATTGAATTGACACTATAGGCTTAATCGAGAGATAGGTTCTGTAAGATTAGGCAATGACCTATTGATTGCTTAGTTAGTTGAGAGACAATTAAGTGGATTAATATTAATTAAAGGTTGTGATTTAAGATTGGAATTAAAAGGCATTAGGTTGGTGAGAGCCAGTAAACTTGGTATTAATTAATCTCCAGTTAATTATAAGTTTATCTGAGAGAAAAACCTATGGTTTCTAAGATCCCTTAAAAATGAATTAGAAATAGTTAAACCTAGTTAAGTAATCAATCCTTTGAAATGGTCCAATTGAGAATAAGAACCCTAGCTTTTAATATTTGTTTGAATTTGAATTTTACTTTAGCTTGTTTTGGTTTTAGTTTTTAAAGAATCTAAACTTTGTTTTATTGTCTAAACAAACAAACATAGTTAGTATTTTAGTATTCAATTCACAATCTCTATGGGATGATATCTTATTTACTACTTGATATGATTCTGTGCACTTGCGGATTTTACACACATCAAGTTTTTGGCACCATTGCCTGGGATTGATAGAATTTATACTGTTAAGAAAATTATGTTTCTTGATTTAGAAATTATTTTTAATTTTGGTTTTAATTATGGTATTGCGGGAATTTATGTTGTTTGATGCACATCACACGAAGTGCAAGCGAACAAGGACTTGAGTTGATACAACTTGATTTAGAGTTAAAGAAGACAGTTCGTGAGAAAAAAAAAACAAACAATCGTATCTCGACAATCACGAAGCAAAATGGACTTAGGAGATGATGTAAGGAATGACCCACTGAGGCAGCAAGTTCTTCAAAATCCTCAGAATGGTCAGAGAACCATGCGAGATTGTAAGAGTCCTAATATGCAAGGTGATCAGACACCAATTGTAAGGCTAGTAGTAGTAGCAAACAACTTTGAAATCAAGCTGGCAATGATCCAAATGATCCAAAATTCACCCTTTAATGGGCTTCCACATGAAGATCCATTTAGTCATATGTCTAGATTCTTGGAGTATTATTCTACCTTTAAGATGAATGGAGTACAGCCTGATGTAATTCGATTGATCCTCTTTCCATTTTCTCTTATGGACAGAGCAAAGAGATGGTTTCAAAGCTTGCCACCAAACTCCTTCAACACTTGGCAAGAGCCTTAAACAACCTTTTTCAATAAATACTTACCACCTGTAAAGGTGTTGAGGATAAAAAATGATATTAATTCTTTCTTTCAAAGAGATGATGAAACATTCTGTGAGTGTTGGGAAAGATTCAAAGACCTTTAGAAGCAGTGTCCACCTCAATTGATTCCTACATGGGATTTGGTTCAATCATTCTATAAAGGAGTCAATCATGCAGTTAGAGTCAACATTGATGCAGCAGCTGGAGGTACTATTATATTAAAGATACCAGAAGATGCCTTGGATCTCTTTGAAGAAATGGCAAATACACAAAGTTTGTGGTCCAATGAGAGGACCATTACAAAGAAAGCTGGAGCCATAGAAGTGGACAATTTTACTATGTTGAATGCTAAGCTTGATGCTCTGATAAAAAGGATGGACAAAGTGAATGTCAATGCAGTATCTACATTGTCTTCCTCATGTGAACTATGTCAAGGAGGTCATCCTACCATAAAATGTCAAATAATGCAAGGGATGACTATAGAGGGTGTCAACTATGTAGGCAATTTCAAAGGATCTCAAAATCAAGTCTATGGCAATACCTACAATCTAAGCTAGAGGAATCATCCAAATTTCTCTTAGAGCAATCAAGGAAACAACCAGTGGAGACCACAAGCACCACTAGGATTTAGAGGTCAGAATGTGCAACAACCTCAACCTCAATTTCACCAAGACAAAGGGTCATCCTCTGGAACTTTAATGGAGAGCAAAATGGAGAAATTCATGGATGTGATGTCATCAAAGATGAGCCAGCAAGATGAAGCTCAAAAGAGGATGGAGCAAATGATCCAAAATCATTCTTCTTCTATTCATAATCTAAAACTGCAAATGGGGTAGCTAGCAAATTCCTTATCAATAAGGAATCAAGGTGCATTACCGAGCAATACGGAAAAGAATCCAAAAGAGCAAGTAAAGCCTATCACCTTGCGAAGCGATATAGAGATCTAAACCCCTAAGGCAACAGTGGAATATAAAGAAAAGAAGAATGAAGGAGAGAAAGAATAGAATGATGAAAGGGTTGCGGCACCAGAAGAACCAGAAGTGAAGGTGGAAAACAAAGCTAAGCCGAAAGCACTACTAATTCAACTATATGAACCTCCAGTACCATACCCGCAAAGGTTGAAGAAAAAGGAGCATGACTAGTGGTTTGTAAAATTCTTAGAAAGATTCAAGATACTCCACATCAATATGCATTTTATGGAATGTTTAGCTTAGATGCCAAAGTATGCAAAGTTCTTAAAGGAGTTGATTTCTAACAAAAAGAAGTTGCAGGAATTTGAGATAGTCACACTCACAAAGGAGCACAGTGCAATCATCTCAAATAAACTTCCTTTAAAAAGGAAGCAACCAGGGAGTCTTACTATTCCATATTCTATTGGGAATTTATCATTTCAAAACTCTTTGTGTGATTCAGGTGCTTCTATTAATTTTATGCCTTTGTCTATTTATAGGAAATTGGGACTTAGAGAAGCAAGACCAATAAACATTCATCTACAACTGGCAAATAGGACAGTGAAGGAACCAGAAGGAATAGTGGAAGATGTGCTAGTCAGGGCTAGAAAATTCATTTTTCCAATGGACTTTCCCATCCTTGACTTTGAGGAAGATGAAGACATTCTATTGATCCTTAGAATGCCTTTCCTCTACACTGCCAAGGCAATCATTAATGTTTCTGATGGAATACTAACTCTAAGAGTAGGTGAGGAAAGTTGTAAGTTCTATATCTATTAAGATATGAAACATTCTTCTAATAGCGAATTGTGCTTTAGAGTTGATATTTTGGATAAATGTATGATTGAAGTCCAACGATGGAGGTTGGCAAAATGTGATGAATGGTAGTGTATTGAGAAGTGTATGCAGGTACAAACCCCCCAAGATGAAGATTATCTTAAACACCAAACTCATTTTTCCCAAATTTAATTACCCAACACTGAACCTACACCACCATTAAGCATAAAACCACAAAATGTAGATTTGAAACCTCTACCTCAACATTTGAGGTACATTTTTCTTAGAGAAAACCAAACGTAACCTGTGATTCTATCTTCTAAGCTCACCCAAAACTAAGAAGACTTACTTGTAAGGATGCTCATGAGGAGAACAAGAGCAATTGGTTGGCAAATTTTGGATATAAGAGGGATAAGTCCATTTTATTTCATGCATAAAATTCTAATGGAAGACGAATATAAGCCAACCATTGAAAGACAAAGGAGGATAAATACAAACATGAAAGAAATGGTGAAGAAAGAGGTGGTCAAGTTATTAGATGTAGAAATTATTCACCCAATCTCAGACCGTTCATGGGTAAGTCCTATCCAGTATGTACCAAAGAAGGGAGGAATGATTGTGGTGGAAAATAAAGAAGGTAATCAGATATCTACAAGAGTAGTAACTAGATGGAGAGTGTGCATTGACTACAGGAAGCTGAATTCAGCTACGAGAAATGACCACTTTCCACTACCATTTATTGATCAGATGTAGGAGAGGATAGTAGGACATGTCTTCTAATATTTTTTAGATGGTTATTCGGGCTATAACCAGATAGCAATTGCTCTAGAAGATCAAGAGAAAATGACATTCACATGTCCCTATGGCACATTTGCTTATAGAAGGATGCCATTTGGATTATGTAATGCTCCAGCAACCTTCCAAAGGTGCATGATGGCCATATTCTCAGACTTGGTGGAAGAAATTATGGATGTGTTCATGGATGACTTCTCCATCTATGGAAGCTTATTTGAAGGATGTTTGGAGAATTTGGAGCAAGTTCTTATACGGTGTAAAGAGACAAATTTGGTAATAAATTGGGAGAAGTGTCATTTTATGGTGGAAGAAGGAATCATCCTTGGGCATAAAAGTTTAGCACAAGGTATTGAAGTGGACAAAGCAAAAATGAAGACCATTGAAAAGCTTCAATACCCAACAAACGTCAAAGGAACTTAAAGTTTCCTAGTCTATGCAGGATTCTATCGGTGATTTATTTAGGATTTTTCAAAAATCTCTAAACCTATTTGTAAATTACTTGAGAAAGATTCTTCATTTGACTTCACTAATGATTGTAAATTGGCTTTTGATAGGTTGAAAAAAACATTAATATCAGCTCCTATAGTTGTCTCGCTGGATTGGAATCTCCCATTCAAATTAATGTGCGATGCAAGTGACCATGCAATAGGAGCTGTACTTAGCCAAAGGAAGGAGAATAAACTTCATGTCATCTATTATGCAAGCTGAACCTTAAATGATGCACAACTCAACTATGCCACAACTGAGAATGAGATGCTAGCAGTAATTTTTACTTTTGATAAATTTTGATCTTACTTACTTGGTTCTAAAGTTGTTGTGTATACAGATCATGCAGCATTGAAATACCTTTTGAATAAAAAGGATTCAAAGTCAAGGCTCATATGATGGGTGCTGCTTATATAAGAGTTCGACATTGAAATTAAAGACAAGAAGGAATCAGAAAATGTAGTAGATGATCATCTCTTAAGATTGGAGCTAGAGCAAGAAAATAATAAGGAGGAAGAACCTATCCAGGAGCTATTTCTAGATAAGATATTGTTAGAAATTCAAAGTTTAAATGCACCATGGTTTGTGGATATAGCTAACTTTGTATCCAATGGGAAATTTTCGGAAGAATTTAATAGTCAACAAAAGAAGAAACTCATACATGATTCCAAGTATTATCTGTGGGATGATCCTTACCTCTGGAAGCTATACAATGATGGTTTAATAAGAATATGTGTAGGAGATGAAGAAACTGGTTCAATTTTGAAGCATTGTCACAGAATGGTCAGTGGTGGTCATTTTGGTCTATAAAGAATTGCTACAAAAGTTCTTGAAGTAAGATTCTATTGGCCTACTATATTTTATGATGCTAGAAAGTGTGTACTCAATTATGATGCATGTCAAAGGAGTGGCAACATTTCAAAGAAGGATGAAATGCTCCAATCGGGAATTCTTGAGATAGAAATATTTGATGTATGGGGCATAGATTTCATGGGGCCATTTTTTGTTTCTGATGGAAATAAGTACATACTTGTTTATATAGATTATATGTCCAAATGGGTGGAAACTCAAGCTTGTGCAGTAAATGATGCAAGAGTAGTTTGCAAATTCCTGAACAAACTCTTTACTAGGTTTGGAATGCCTTGAGCTATTATAAGTGATGGTGGAACATATTTCTATAACAGAAACATGGAAGCATTGCTAGCTCATTATGGGGTCAAACACAAGATAACCACTCCATACCATCCCTAGACAAGTGAACAAGTAGAAGTAAGCAATAGAGAATTGAAGAGGATTCGTGAAAGAACAGTGAGGAAGTTGAGAAAAGAATGGGCAAGGAAGTTGGATGATGCTTTGTGGGCATATCGAATAGCTTACAAGATACATATTGGAATGTCCCCATATAGGTTAGTGTATGGAAAAGCATGTCATCTTCCTGTCGAAATTGAGCATAAGGCTTACTGGACAATCAAGGTTTTAAACTATGATTGTAAGAAAGTTGCAGAAAAGAGACTCTTACCGTTGAGTAAATTAGAGGAGATAAGAGAGTTGGCATATGAAAACTCCAGAATTTACAAAGAATGTATGAAGAAATGGCATGATGCTGAGGTGAAGATTAAGAGTTTTTAAGAAGGAGACCAAGTGTTGCTCTTTAACTCCAGGCTTAGATTGTTTCCAGCAAAGCTCAAGAGTAGATGGTCGAGACCATTTGTAGTGAGCCATGTCTACCCCTATAGAGCTGTGGAATTTTGCAACACTCAAGGAGAAAAGTTCAAAATTAATAGGCAAAGACTAAAAATCTACCATGGAGGCACATTAAAGAACTTTTACCAATCAGCTTTTTTGGCTGATTCAATACTCTAAAGATCAGATAGTCTAAGCCCATAGACCTAAAAGAGCACTTCTTGGGAACTCAATCAAGTTTTTTTTTTATGTTCGTATGTTTTGAGTTTTGAGTTTTGAGTTTTGAGTTTTCTTTATATTCTGTTTTATAGGAAGTGAAGAGTAGAAGCTCTAACATGATAGAATTTAAAGAAGAGGAGGAGCATAAGAGTTGTAAGCTTATATTTATGTGGGAATTCAATGACTGTGATTATATGATGTGTGTTTAAATCCTAGATTTTTTCATGTTTCGATCAAATAGAGAGGTTGCACACCTTGTTACATAGTCATGTAACTTAATTTGTAAGCTTAGAATAGAACTTTTGATGTTTGGCATGCCCATGTGCATGTCCATGCAAACCAGGGCAAAATTTTATCAAGAGACACTAAGAGGAGCATAGAGGCAAGTCAGGCATGCCCATGCACATGCCCATGCCTACCTTACTACAATGGGACAGCACATGCATATGCCCATGCACATAGCCGTGTGCACTGTTAAATTGTTTTTACTAAAAGACATAAAGTGCCCTTAAAAACACATGCCCAATTTGAATTTCTTCCATTTCCCACAACCTTCTCACATTTCCAACATCCTCTACTTTTCAATATCTAGGGTTCTTCAATTCTCCTAATTTTCTAACACTTCCCACTTTCAATACATTGAAATCTTCAACTTTGACTACTTTTTACATTCCCAATTCTTCAATTCCCTATTTTTAATCAATTTTTATTTTCACTTCCCTCTATATAAACACTACCTTCTTCTATTCTCTTCATACACATCTTAATTTCTTCATTCTCTACCCAAATTCTTTCTCTCCAGCGAAAATTCTCTCTCTCAAGCAAAGTTCTTCATCCATCACTCACTCATGGAAAGAGAGCCATGAAAGAAGCCATATGCTATAAAGAAAGTGAAGCCAAGGTTGAAAAGGACACGTGGAGGAAGCTCTACCAATCTGGGTGGTGCTCATGAATATCATATGGTAAGACCTTTTCCTACCCATATTGAATTTAGTCATGAGGGCTAAAGAAAGAAATTTGAGCAATTACTTTCTAGAAATATTATGCTAAACAAATATATGAGTGCTTCTTCTTTGAGAACAATAGGATTGTTGGACGAAGAGCAAATGTATGTCTCTAGAATAGGGTGGGAAGCATTTATCTTGTTACAATATCTAACCTATGTTCGGCCTACTTGTGAATTTCTATCTTCATTCCATTTTGATGAACAATCATTAATAATGACCTTTAGATTGGAAAATAAAGAACATAGTATGGGTTTGTTTGAGTTAAATGATGTGTTTCATTTTCTTGTAAATTAAGATGCAATGGTTGAATATGTTAGGCATGCATTTTAGAATGAGCTTACGGGGCAAAAAAGTGGATTTTATGAGGCTAGGGCGGGAAAAGAATCTCAAATTCTATCGCCGGCTCTACGTTATTTACATAGGTTGATGGCACACTCATTGTTCCCTAGGAAGGATGGTGATTCCATAGTAACCACAACTGAGTTTACCATTTTGTATTGTATGTAATATGAAATTGGATTTGTGTCATGCAATCGCACTCAAGTTGAAGGATGTAGCCACCAAAATGGCTAGGGCAATAAAAATTGGTGGGTTCATTACTAACATAGCTTGTTATATTAGTTTTGATGCTGATAACATACCATTTGAAAAGCTTAAAGGGCATTCTTTGATTGATCTTTCGATGATGGAGGCCATTGGTATGGTTACAAGGGAGGGACCCGAACGTTACAATCTTGTTCATGCACCACCACCATAAGAAATGGATGAAGAGGAGGAAAATGTTGACATAAATGATGTAATGTGAAGAATGGATGATTTAGAGTTGTAAGTGGGAGTGATTGATTCAAATGTTGGAGAGCTAACTTCATTGGCACATGGCATGAACACCAACATAGTTAATATACGTCAAGACATCAATATGATCAATCACAACTTGATGGCTTATTTCCAATCGTAAAACTTCTTTCCACCTCCTTATCCTCCACAAGACCCGGGGCATGAAAATTGAAACTTTGAGGAAGAGTAGTTAAGTGTCATGTGTTAGGATATTTGTTTTGTCTTGTATTTTATTTTTCATTTAAGTTTAATGTATGTTTTGTGATTTGGTTATTCTTGTAATTGTGTAATGTTGTTGAATTCATAATGTTCAATGTTTTTTTGTTCCAATGCTTTCAGACTTAATTTTTTGCAAATTTTTCTAAATTGGAGGTATTAGGCACGCCCATGCGCATGGGCGTGTCAACCTGCCCTGTTTTGTGCCAAAACAGGCACGCCCATGCACATGGCCATGCGTGTGCTTACTGCGCCAGGCACAAAGCATGCACACCCATGCGCATGGGTGTGCGAGTGCAATACTGCGCCAGGCACAAGGCAGGCACACCCATGCACATGGGCGTGTGGCCTGCTATTGGCCATACCCGAAATTTGACAATTTTTCATGCAATGCGGACATTACAAATTTTAAGTGTGGGGGAGGAAAAATAAAATTTTTCAATTTAATTTTGTTATTTTCCATTTATTTTTAGTATTATTTTAAGTGTTTTTTATTTTTAGGATTTTAATTTACATGTCCTTTTTTTATTAGGATAGTTAGTTTTTATGTTTCAATAAAATTTATCTTTTCACATAGGATTAGGAGATGAGTTGTGTAGTCCTTGTAAACTTCTAATTTTATTCTTCTATTTATAGATATAGGATTGTTTTAATTCTCAGAACTTCTACATTCTCTACACTTTTCTTTTA
>CATIWO010542499.1:0-11084 GCA_949673435.1 Macaranga tanarius | reverse complement strand
CCATAATTTCCCACTACCCACAAGTTCCAAAACACCTCTCATCTTCCTAGACATAGGATTCTCAACTTTGAATGCTTTCTCCAATTTCCAAATTCTTTTTAAGTTTTCAAAAATCTTTTCCTCTTCCCCAAACTCTTTAATCAATTCCAACACTTTTTCCTCTTCCAAATTCAAGATTCACCCTTTTCAAGAACCTTAATCCCTTCTATATAAACCACCCCTTCCCCTTCAATCTCTTCACACTCTAAACTCATCAATTCATCTCTCTCTACAAGCTAGCAAGCTTAATTTCTACTCTTTTCATCTTCTCTCAACATTTTCTTCATCTTCTTCTTCACTCTCTTCTTAAATCCGAATTTAAAAAGCATTATGGAAAGGGAGCCAAGAAGAAAATCAATTGCTCAAAGAAGAATAAGGAGACGTGGAGGAAGTTCAAGCAATCTAAGCCAAGAAGAGGAAAGATTGGTAAGACCATTTCCACCTAATATTAGCTTTGGGCATAAGGGGAAAAGAAATAAATTCAATCAATTAATGTCTAGGCAATTTGCACCCATGAAATATTTGAGTACATCCTCCATTAGAAGAGCTGGTTTATTGAATGATGTCAATATATATATATCTAGGATGGGATGGGAAGCATTTGTGATGAAACACTACCCCACTTACATTGTGCCCACTTGTAAATTTTTGTCTTCCTATGAGTTTAATGAAGATGATGGTGTACTGAATTTTAGATTAGGAAACCAAGACCACACCATTGGCCTATTTGAGCTTAATGATGTTTTTCATTTTCCTAAGGACCAAGATGCCAATGTTGATTTTGATAGGAATATGTTTTGGAGAGAAATTACTGGTCAAAGAAACATTTTCTATCAACCTAGGATGGCTAAGGATTCAAAAATTTGTTCACATGCTTTGAGGTACTTACATAGGCTCATGGCACATTCTTTGTTTCCACGTAAAAAGGGTGATTCGGTTGTTACAACCATGGAGCTCAATATCTTGTATTGCATGGTAAATAATGTTCAATTAGATATTTGCCATGTGCTTGCCTCCAAATTCAAAGATGTAGCAACTAAAAGAACAGGGGAAATCAAGATAAGAGGCTTGGTACTTAGCATTGCAAGCTACTTGGGCTTTGACATTGAAAACATGCCTTTTGACAAGCTTCCGGGTCCTTCATTGATTGATCTTACTATGATGGAGGCTATGGGAATGGTGGAAATAGGACGCATGGGAGTGCCTAATCTCGTTGGTGGTCAACAACAAGCAAGGGAAGAAGAAGAAGAAGAAAGTGAATTAGAGCAAGTAATGAATTGACTGGATTCATTAGAGCTTTAAGTGGGTGTAATCGACTCAAATGTGGGTGAACTCAACTCTTTGGCACATGAGATTCGACATGATGTCACAATGCTAAATCAAAATCTCATGGCCCACTTTCAACATCAAAACTTCTTTCCACCTTCATTCCCTCCACATGATCAAGGACCACACCAATGAAGATTCAAAAAGTTATGATTGAATGTTGTGTTATGTTTGTTTTGTTTTGTTATTGTCTTTATATGTGTTTTAGTTTAGTGTTGCTTTTGTATTTGTATTTGTTTTAGTTCTTATGTTATGTTTTAAGTATTTGTGATTTGTTTTAAGTATTTGTACTTTGCATTTTCTTTGTTTAATGCAATGTTATGTTTTGTGATTGTGTTAATTTCCTTCCCTTTCATTTAAATTATGTAATACATATGCAAATAAGGTGGTTTCAAGCTCTTAAATGTAGAAATTTTAACTTCATTGTACCAGGAATCAAAATCAGGCACGGCCATGCCAAATTCAAGCATGGCCGTGCCATGCAACAAAGTGACCCAGTTCAGAATTTTGGACTTAGGCACGGCCGTGCCACTTTCGAGCACGGCTGTGCCACCTGGTTGATCCACCAAAGCCTCAATTGAGGCACGACCATGCCAAAATCGGGCATGACCGTGCCACCTGATATTGTTCTCATTCAAAAATTTTATTTATAACATTGAGGACAATGCATAGTTTAATTGTGGGGGAGGAAAAATAAAGTTTTTCAAGTTAAATATTGTTATTTTGTTTATTTTAATGTTTTTAGGATTTTTAATTCAAGTAGGATAGTAGTTTTTATCTTTCAATAAAAGTCATCTTATTAATAAAGGATTAGGAGATAGTTATTTAGTCCTTGTGAACTTAGGTTATATAGTCCTTGTGAACTTAAACTTGGTCTTTATTTATAGGCATAGGGCTATTTTTAATTCTCATAACTTTTACGTTCTCTACACTTTTTCTCTCTGCATACATATTCTCTGGAAATTTTTCTACCTAATAGGTTCAATGAGTATGTCTAGCAATAGTCGAAGGTCCAATAAGAAAGGAAAGACACCAATGGAGATAAGACCTAAGCCAATGGATCTCAAGGAGGAGTATGATGCATGTTTTCCTATCTACTCAGATGAGGAAGGTAAGACGTTTTCTTCTCTTTGCAAAATAAACATATGCATGCCTAAATACTTTGATGATCAACTTATGAAAGATATGAGAATGCATGACTTTGTGAACCTTTTGTGCAAGAGGCTAGGCTGGTTTAAAGTGAAAACAGTAAAATATGATATGTTTTATGAATTGAATGTTGAATTCTACACCACTTTGAAAATTAAAGATGAGGAACAGAGAATTTTTTCGTGTAGTTGGGAAACGAATATGAGTTTGATTATAATCTCTTGACTGAAATCTTTGGCTTTCATGATGGAGGTATTTGTTACCCTCCCCCTGAATTTAATATGATTGATTTTTGGGCTGAGATTACAAAAGGGGATAAGATAAGTCATGGGGATACTATGATTAGTGGGTTAATTGATAGTCACTCATTTTTATTAATGCACAAGTTCATAGCACACATCATTTGTGGTAGGAATGAGAGTACTAAGGTTATGCCTGATGAATTATTCTTGATGTGGTACATGGCTACTAACCGTAGGGTGAATAGTGCATATCTTGTATTTCGTTCTATGTGACGTGTTGTGCAGGGAAGAAAGGCACTGATGTCTATGGGCCACATTATCACGGGATTGGCCATACACTTTGTACTAAGGAAGCTTGCTATTCTTTTACCATTAGATCGACAAGTTTTTGATGAGGAATTTATAGTCAAAGCTGAGGTTATTACAAACTTTGGAATGCTAAAAGATGCCAACAATAGGAGATGCTACCAACTACGTCAAGCAGCGTTGAGGCATAGAGATGTTCCTCTATCTAAGGTGGTAGAGAATTATGATAACGTTAGTAAAGAGGAGGAAGAAGATATTAAACCTCAAGTATCTCATAAGAAAGCAAAGGTAAATAAGAAAGATAGTAAGGGTAATGCAAAGAAAAAGAATAGGGCACCAAAAAGAAAGAGATTTGAGGACAACATTGAAGAAGTTGAGAAAAAGATAGAGGATGTGGTAAATCGATCTGATAAAAGGCTTGGTGACATGATAATGAGTGTGATCACTAGGTTCAAAGTTTATGAGACTCTAAGAGATGCAAGGATGGAAAACTTGATAGCTGAAGTAAAGGAGCTGAAGCAATTGATCTCTCAAAGCAAAGAGACTAAGGCATCAACTGAGCCTTCTGTGGAGATCATCATTCCTGAGACTTCATCTTCAAATGCATCCGATTAGGGGAGTTTCTTTCCCTTTTACCTTTCTGTTTTTGTTTTTAGTTTTGTATTTTGCATTTTAGTTTAGGGTTGCATGAATAAAAGACCTTTCACTTGAGTTTTTGAGCCTATTTATGCTAAGAGTTAGTCTCATGAGGTGTGTTCTTCTTGAGTAAGTGTGTTAAACTCATTTTAATGCTTGGTTTGGATTGTTAAGTTGGGGGGATAACTTGTGATTAAGAAATTTTAAATTTTAATGAACTTAATGCTTACTCATTTAATGAATGATTGGAATAGTGTGTTTGATAGTTGAGAAAGATGTTGTAGGGACTTAAATGTAGTTCATGTATGAATCGGCACTATGTCTGAAATAAATAAAGAAAATAAATAAGTTCCTTAAGCGAGATGGAGCGTAAAACGTACTCGTACATTACTCCAATGCTCTATAAAGGGTATGAGTATCCAAAGGACTTTATTGAGGTATCCACATTGAGTAATATGGAAAGGTGGGGGATACTACAATAAGGAAAGTATAAGGAAGAAATTGTTGTGCATATTAAGTGCTATTAATAAAAGAACTACTTGATTGTTAATGTTTCATACCTACTTATGTCTTATTGGTTGTTAAGCATGTTGTTTTATGAATTCAAAGAGGGAGTTTGCTCTTCACTTGGTAATTATTATGTTCTTGGTTATGAGTTATTGCTTTGATTTCTCAGTTTTTAAACCTTATATTAAAGAGAGAGTAGGATGGTTCCTCAAGTTAAGAACTACTCATGATGTTGATTCTTTGTATGAATAGGTTATTCTTTTGTTTTGCTTGAGGACAAGCAAAGGCTCAAGTGTGGGGGTATTTGATGAGTGTGAAAAACACATATTTTAAGCATTTTATTTTATTGCATCTTAGGATTATTAGTTGCATTAGTTAGTTAGTTTTTAGTTAATTTAGTTAGTTTAGTTATTTTATCTTAATTAGTAGGATTTATTTGTTTTTAGATAATTTCTTTTGTATTTTTATTTTGTAGGATGCATTTGGATGAAGATAGGATCAATCCTTGAAGATTGGATAGGCCAAAGACTCAAGATAAAGCCTTATCTACGTTGGCGATGAGTGTGGTCGTGTTTGGAATTGTTCAAGAGTGTTTATTAGCCATACTACAGGTGGCACGGCCGTGCCACAATCGAGCACGGCCGTGCACTGCCCAAAATCCAGCATAGTGATGTGTCTTCCGCACCCATGCCATTTTCTTACGCAGCCATGCCAACTTTGTGTGACAGCCCACGAAAAGATAATTTTGAGCTGAAGATTGGATAGATAGGGACTTATCTCTTATCTTTTAATTAGATAGAGTTTGAGAGGGGATAGATTACCTTTCTTTTTAGGACTTTAGGCCTATAAATAGGACCCTTTTATGTTCATTTAGGGGTTGATCTGGATTTTGATTTTATTCTTGTTCTTAAAACTCTACTCTAGTTTATTTACATTTGTTTAGTGGAAGTGATACTTAGCTTGAAGCTTCTTGACATCATTGAAAATGGGTTTTTCTTGTATCACTCTTTTTTTTTAATATAATGTTTAGAATTATTTTTATTTCTTATTCATTTCCTTTTCTCTTTAACATGAGTAGCTAGATCTTTTCTAGGGTTCTTATTCTGAATTGACCATGTGCTTAATATGATTATCTTAGGTTGCTAGATTAAATTCATTGGTTGTTGTTGAACTCAATGTCATTTTAGGACTGATCAACCTAGAATTGAATGAACACTATAGGCTTAATCGAGAGATAGGTTCTATAGGATATGGCAATAACCTATTAGTTGCTTAATTAGTCGAGAGACACTTAAGTGGATTAATATTGATTAAAAGGTTGTGCATTAAAATTGGTTTTAGAAGACATTAGGTTGGTGAGAGCCGTCAAACTTAGTATTGATTATTTCTGATTTAATTATTGGTTTATATGAGAGGAAGGTCTATAATTTCTAATATCCCTTCAAAATGAATTAAAACTAGTGTAGACCTAGTTGTGTAATCAATCCTTTTAAATGGTCAATTGAGAATAAGGAACCCTAGTCTTTAAAATTTGAATTTAATTTGTGTTTTTATTCTTCTTAGTTTAGTTTTATTTTCCTAAAATTACAAACTCTATTTCGTTGTCTAAACAATCAAACATTGTGAGTACTACAGTAGTCATCACCAAATCTCTGTGGGACGATATCTTTATTTACTACTTGATACGATTCTGTACGCTTGCGGATTAGTACACATCATATGTATTTATTGATTATAGGTGGCATTTAATATTTGAAGACTTTAGGGATGGAAATTGTAGGCTTTTAAATGGTTGTAGTTTAATGTGTATATGTATGTGTTTGTGTGTGTTGAGTATGTAGAGATTTTGGGGAAGAAGAAGAGTGATTTTATTGTTAGCTTTTGGAGAGTTTTTGATTTTGTTCAAGCTAGAAATCAATTACTTTAGGAAGCTTTGGGAGGTCTTATAGGCATTGAAGTCCTAATTGGTAAGCTTTATTGGTGTATTTGTTTGATTTTGGTTTAGTTTAGTTGTTGTCAATTCGGGTATATTTTCCTCTATTTTTGAGTCCCATTATTTATACCATATTTTGAGCTATAGAGCTTTGACTTAAGTATGGTGGGACTTCCTGAAAACTTCAGAGAGTCCTCTACATATCTTAAGTTTTAAGCTTGGACTGATTTTATTATTAAGAAGGGCAATTAGGGCTGCACATTTTATTGCTCACCTAAATACTCTGTTTTGCCTGAATAGATTCTAAAATCCATAATTAATTCTATACTTGCCCGAATTGAATGATTCTAATTTAAATTTTCAGTAGACTCAAAACCCTAGCTTCAGTAGCAATTTAGGGGTTATTAGATTTGTATGTGCATCTATAGTGGTCATATTGAACTTTTCAGCATTTAGTTATAAATTGTGAATTTAGAATGAATTATAATGCTTACTTGTTAAATTGGCATATAATTGTGTGTTGAAAGGGGAAGAGATAGAGGACCCTACTCAATAGGAGGAGCTTTTATTTAAGAAGGAGTTAAAACTTTTTGGTAAGTAATTATTAATATAATACTTACATATATTGATTTTCAAGTAACTATAGTTATTTAACTATGTTGATTTGTGTATGCCATTAAAGTGGTAAAAATGATGAATATGTGATTATATTAATGTGAAAAAGAATGATGACTATATGTATATATGGTTGTGAGACCATTGAATGGTCGATTGAGCATATATTGTGATATATTATGAATATTGGTACCTATGTGTGCAAGCCACTTGATATGGTATGGTTTTATATATATGTTTGTGAGAATGGTGAACTACACTTGCATAATGAATGATGTAAGGAATGTGAGGAAACGTGTGAGTGTGGAGACTGAGCTGGGCAGAGAGCCTCCACTAAAAATGAATCTAAGACTGAGCTGGACAGAAAGTCTCAGATATGGCCATTCGTATGAGATATATAAATGTGTGAGATTTGAGACTGAGCTGGGCAAAGAGTCTCAGGAATGGCCACTTGTATATGAAAAATATGAAAAAGAAAAAGTGAACTTTGTGTGAAATACGTGTGACATATGTTGAGAACTCCGGTCGGATACTAACTTGTATAAATATGCATGGTTGCATTATATTACACTTATATTGAATGTTGATTTGGTATGAGATGTAATTGTGGATTATTTGAAATAGGTGTTGATGTTCATCTATATACATCTATATGTATGGTTATTAAATGTTAGTTGTTGTGGATAATATTGAGGTGTTGAGTGGTTGTGAAGTATTTAGAATATTATGCAATTAGATTTTCAGGTTATTGAACATGACCATGCAGTTTTAGGCATGGCCGTGTGAGAGAGGTAATTGTATAATGAAAGAATGCCTAATAAGTATTGCAACTCGGCACACCGTACCGAGTCGAGTAGGACTCGGCACACCTTGCTTCTGTGCCGACTCGGCATGCCAACCCGAGTCGGCACCAATATAAGCGAGTCGGGCATGACTTTGCACCAAGGCACGAGTCAGGCACGACTCGGCACCAAGGCTCGAGTTGGCACTCGAGCTGGCTGTCATGACTCGGCACAAGGGCATGAGTCGGCACCAACTCGGGCATGACTCGGCACCAGGGGCCGAGTCCGCACCGAAGGCTACTGTCCTGACTCAGTATGCCAGCCCGAGTGGGCACGCTTTCTTTCCCTAATTGGCTTCTTTGGATTTTTGTGCACCGAACTTATTTCTAATGCATTTCAGTGAACTTCAAATCTGAAATTAGCTTAATATCTATGCTATTTTCTTCCAATTGATGAGTAGCAAGTTATTATATATAATTTCTTTAATTAGTTCTTGAGGAGAACTATATGTATGCTTGTTTTAATAATTACTTATTGAGTCGCAAGCTCATTCATTTACAATTATGGTTTTCAGGTCCTAGATAACCTAGCTTGAGGTGATAGTTTTGGTGGAATGCTTGAGGGGTAGTATTGTCGTAATCTCAAGTCGGTCAAAGGCGAACTTGGTATAACCATTTTCATCCTCATCATTTTGGCATTTAGGAATTTTGTAATAAAGTATTTATATGTATTTTAACATTTTGCAAATTATGTAATAAGTATTTTTAGTGTATTAAACAAGAATTTTTACTTATATATAAACACTTAACTCTTACTATGTTTTAGCATTGCTATATGTACAAAGTGTTTTGAGAACACGTATATGTAGTACTGGAGGATTCTACATTAAGTGGTATCAGAGCGGGGATTAAATTTCCTCGGGATGTGAAACATAATGTATACATAACATATCATACATAAGTTATAGAAAACATGTAGTTGATGTGCATTGTATATCACAGGATGGATGAGCATTAAGCACTTCGTATTGACCCAGAAGAGTCGTCAAAGTCAGTCCATAGGCCTAAACAAGCTCAACCCCAAGTTCCTCCACCGGCTGTATATCCTTTTATGTAGAAATTTTCTAAGATGATGAGGACTATGAGACAATAACCAGTAAGGAATGTAGTGGCCACTGACCCCGTGGTAGCTAAGAAGTGGCTACAAAGCACTGAGAGAATTCTAGACCGGTTTGAATGCACCTCCGAGAAGAAGGTAAGCTACGCCATATCCCTATTCGAGCAAGATGCTCTTGATTGGTGGGAGACGGTGCTGGGAAGTAAAAGTATAACCATGCCCCTGACGTGGGAGGAATTTTTGAGAGAGTTTGCAGAGAAATATACACCGGTAGTGTACCGGAATAGAAAGAAGATTGAGTTCCTAGAATTGAAATAGAATGACCTCTCCATTGCCGATTATGAGGTTCAATTTATGAGGTTATCAAAGTATGCTCCAGAAGAAGTTGACACCAACGAATTAAAAAGAAACAAATTTGAAAGGGGTTTGAGTTTGGAGATTCATGAGAAGATGGCCATAAAACCCCCGACATATAGAGAAGTATTAGAGACTGCTTTACGAGCTAAGGAAATGATTATAAAGAGGAATGAAGTAGAGGCTAAAAAAAAGAGAACCATGGGCACATTCATTGCTTTGACTTGAATTAGTGGTAGTTCATCCTATAGAGGCTCCAGTTTTCAACGAGATAACTTTAGAGGAAGAAGCATGAGTCGATCCAACCAGTCTAGGGACGGATTATTTGACTGGGGATTTGAAAGGTTTGATGGCTGAAGAGGACAAAGAAGATCAATGAGTGGTGCATTAACTCTAGTATACAACAGATGTGGGAGATTTCACTCGGGAGAGTGTTGGAATACTAAACCGGGTGCGTGCTATAATTGTGGTCAGTATGGCCACTTCATCAGAGATTGTCCGGTATAAAGAAGTGGAGAAGGATCTCAAATGACCATTGAAAGTAGAATTGGAAAAAATGTGTCTGTGGCTAGTCGAGGAAGAGGCCGAGGTGGTAGAGGAAGTGGAGCTGGCACTTCAAGCCAAGTAGGATCCACTGGTCTATCTCAAGGTCAAGCAAAGATCTATGCCATTACTCGATAAGAAGCTCCTACTGCTTTAGACATGGTCACTGGTATTTTTACTATCTTTGACCATGAAGCTTTTGTATTAATAGACCCAGGATCTACTTGCTCTTTTGCATCGTATGAGTATGCTATAAAAGTACATGGAATAATTGAACCACTAGAACATAGCTTATATGTTTCTATGCCTGCTGGAGGTGTGGTGATAGTAAATATAGTAGTGAGAGCATGCACAATACTAGTAGATGGTGAGACTCTATATATTGACTTGATAGTTATTAAACTAGAAGAGTTTGATGTTATCTTGGGTATGGATTGGTTAGCTAGGCACCATGCAATTGTGAATTATTATACGAAGGAGGTGATTATAGATATTGTGGGGAAAAACAAGATAGTATTGATGGGTGAGAGAAAAGTTGTACCTGCTTGTTTGATTACAGCGGTGACAACATTTCAGTTAATTAGAGATGGGTGCGAGGCTTACTTAGCCAACATTGTTGATACAAACTAAGTTAGTCCGGGAGTAAGGAAGGTACCGGTGGTTAGAGATTTTTCTGATGTGTTTCTAGATGAATTGCTAGGATTACCTCCGTATCGAGAAGTTAATTTTGAGATTGAGATCGTACCTGGAGTGCCACCGATATCAATTGCGCCATATAGAATGGCTCCTACGGAATTGAAAGAGCTGAAGAAGTAACTAGAAGAGTTGTTAGAGAAAGAATTCATTAGACCAAATATATCACTATGGGGAGCTTTGGTTTTATTTGTCAAGAAGAAGGATGGTAGCATGTGTTGGTATAGTGATATGCCCTAGAGGCAATCATGTATTATGACATTGTATATTATCCCAAATGGCCATGTAATGTTCTTTTAAATAAAGGGTTTTTATTTGAAGCATTACTCCATTAGCATTATGTTAAATAAATGTATTATCAAGAGTTGATAATATGAGGACACATTTATTTAGTACATATGCCATAAAATTGTTCATAGTCGATAAATTAATATTTGGTTGATATTAATTTGACTATCACCTGAAAGGAACCGGTCATGCAACTCACATACGCATAACACGTAGCGGAATAGTGAGCCCGCCTAGGGTGAAATTTCAAATATTTTCACTTGCACACCTCTTCATCCAATGAAGAAATCCAATCACCAAGATCCAATTTGCAATTTATACATAGCTAAACACATATATACAAACATGTATATCACAACATCAAAGGATAGGAAGTTACAAAACTTACATGCTCCTATGATTCGATGAAGACCACAATGATCTACTAGTTTGGAATGAATGATTCAACTCTTGAATCACATGCCCTAGTCACCCAAGTGTGTGACCTCTAGCTTGAAACACCAAGCTCCACCAAATCACCTTCTTCCTTGATTTAGTCAATATGCAAGATCCCTC
>CATIWO010542472.1:0-27510 GCA_949673435.1 Macaranga tanarius | reverse complement strand
ATAATTGAATTATTAAGGATGACATAAACCATGCCTTATGTTCAATCTAAGATATCGTGTGCAAAAGGATTGTAATATGATTGTTAAATAGGTTGTGTCGGATTATTGACCTTCATATGACTTGGGTAGTCATAATGTCTTACTAGAGGCCACTTATAACTTATGGGCTACCAATGGGATTGGAGGCCCATTGCTAACGTTATGTGAACCTATAGGGTCACACACATAGAACAGATCCAAAATGGGTATGGGGCTTATTAACCCAATAAGATATTTTCTCTATTATGTATGTATATTTATTATTTATTTATAGTAAATTTTATCATAATTAAATTATCAATTAGAATTAAATCTCTTATAGATAGAGATAAACCAAAAGGAGTTTTGGTAATTGTGAAATACTACTAAACCCTAATTAATGTGGATATATATATATCATATATTGGATAGAGTTCTCTGCACATTTTTATCATTCACAAAACACGTTCTTTGAGAAAGAAACACATAGAGAAAAATTGAGAGAAAGGTGCTAGCACACCAACATCATTTTAGGGTGTTCTGTTCATATAGATACCGGTAGAGGATGTTGCTCTTTGGCTACGTCTGTATTCTAAAAAGGCTCGAGGTAGGGTGTCACCGGAGTGAACCTCATCTCTTCTTTCCTATAATGTTGCCTTTGAACTCGTCTTGGTAAGATTCTATACCTGATTAAATTGATTTAATCTGAACTACTTGGATGGGGGTTCTTAGGGTCAAAAGTTTTTATTTTCCGCTGTGTGTATGTGACTCGGAGCCCAACAACTCATAATGAAGATGGTGAAAGGAACAGTAGAGTTTTTAGACTTAAATTTGATCAATGACACTGAAGAAATTGAACTAGACTTTTCCAAATGACATGAGTGCAACCATCGAGGTATAAGAATGGCAGATGTATTTTGATGGAGCTGTCAATTAGTTCGGAGCTAGAGTTGGAGTAATTCTCATAACACTAAAAGGATAAGTAATTCATATAGCTAAAAGGCTTAATTTCAGAGCAACAAATAATAAGGCAGAGTATGAAGTATGTGCACTATGTATGGAAGCTCTGATTTCTTTATGAGTCTCAAAAGTTGAGATAAAGGGAGAATTGATATTTATGATCAATTAGATAACTGAAGAGTGGGACTTGGAAGAATCTTAACATAAAGCCTTACAAAGAGAATCTTTAGGGATTAGCCTAGTTTGTCCAAAAATGCAAATTCATCCATCTACTAAGAAGTCAAAATCAGATGGCGGATGTACTAGCTTCCCTAGGGTCGAAGGTCCCGCCAAAATACTTGTGAAACCCCTGATCATAATGCAATCAAGGCAACCATATTACAAGTAAGAAGTGGCCATGGAAATGAGGGTAGATAAGAAACCATGGTACTATAACATTCATAGGTACTTAGATGATAGAGAGTATCCTGATGGTGCTAGTAAAAAGGATAAGGTAGTGCTAGAAAAATTAGCCATGGATTTCTTTTTGCTTCAAGGAGTCTTATACAAGAAAAGCTCAGATGGAATACAACTCAGATGCCTAATAGAAGAAAACGTAAAGAAAGTGATAGAGAAAGTACATAGAGGAGTAAGTGGACTACATATGAATGGGATAGCACTGGCTCAAAAATTTATGAGGTTAGGATTTTTTTGGATGACCATAATTCAAGATTGTAGTAGCTATGTGAGAAGATGTCATGAGGGCTAGGTACATAGAGATGTTAGCCATTTGCCACCAACATAATAGCACACAATGTCATCACCTTGGCCTTTTGCAGTATGGGGCCTAGACATTATTGGAAAAATTCATCGAATGGCTTAAAATGGACACAAATACATTTTAGCAGTAATAAATTCTTTCACCAAGTGGGTAGAGGCTGAGTCATTCTCCAAACTGGGGGCAAAGTAAGTTTCTAAGTTCATTAAAAAAATATATTTTATCGGTATGGAATACCTCATCACATAGTATTAGACAATAAAGTGTAGTTTCAAGGAGAAGTTAGAGAATTGTTAAGGAGATATAAGGTGGAACACCACAAGTCATTGCTTTACAAACCACAAGCAAATAGTGTAGTTGAAGTAGAACATAAGAGTATCAAGGAGATCCTTGCTAGGATGATGAAAGTTCGCAGAGATTGGTTAGACTTATTGTCATATGCCTTATAAGGTTACCAAACTATACTAAGAACTTCAACAGAAGCTATGCCTTACTCCTTGGTATATGGATCGAAAGTTGTCTTACTAGTGGAAGTGGAAATAAAGTCATTGAGGATTATGATGGAAGTACATATATCTAAATCAGAATAGGCAAGATAAAGGCATAAATAGTTGACACTAATTAATAGCAAGAGGTTGAGAGCATTACACTGTACCCAACTTTATCAGAGGTGTATTACATTCAATAAGAAAGTCAAGCATAAAGATATCAAAGCGGGAGATTGGGTTTTGAAACACACTAAGCAAACCATCCCAAATCCTAGAGGGAAATGCAAGCCAAATTGGAAGGGTCTGTAGTTGGTAAAAGCAGTGTTATCAAAAGGAGTAGTTAAACTGATGGATTTTGAAGGGAATGAGTACTTTAAACTAGTTAATATAGATCGTCTGAAGCAATACTATATATAAGAAAAAAAGAAATAGGAAAAGAGAAGAGATTAATCAGAAAACCTAAAAAGGATGGTTAAGGCAAAATTAGTAGTAAAATACTTAGTTAGAAAACCCAAGAGGGCTAGATAAGGACAGGGGTACTATCTTTTTAAAAAACTTAAAAAGTAATTGTGCCGTTAGTAAATGTTAAATCAATATGCTTGTGAATGGTTGACGAAATGTGTCATATATGCATGCAATATTTTATCTTACGATGACCATATGATGGCAAAAAAGAAAAAAATAAGTAGACATAAGAAGATTTCAACTTATCATATATGTATTTCCATTTTATGTTTTGCATGGCATACATCTCATACAACATAATCAATCAATGCATCAATACATATGAAGCTAAATCATAGCCTAAGTGACCCACCTATGGCCCAAAGAAGTAGAGGTCGAAGCATCCAGAAAAGTAGAAAGCGAATCTTGACAAGTGGTAACCCATCCTTTGTAAGCATCATCGATAACAATATCCCGATGGCTAGTGGTGACGTAGTGGATGATCTTATATAACCATATAGCTCTAATGTGATCAATGAAGCACTAAGCACTTCATTGAGTCAACAGACCTCCCTTAAACTGAACCAACTTAAGAGGGACGCCCTGTCTCTCTCTATACTGTTTGCGCAAGTATAAAGAGGAGTAGTGAGTGCAAGATCTGAAGCTATAAATCGAGACATAGCTAGCGTATGTCCTCGCAGTGACCTGCTCAAGTCTCCACCAAAGACAGGTCCATCATATCGAAGCATTTGGAATAATACTCATCCAAGTGCGCCACTCCTCAAGTGTTATATTTGTTAAGGGCCTGCCCCATATGCTACTAGCCTACCTCTCCTGATAGCACCTAGCCCCGTATCTCGAAGGATGACCTGAAGGAGGCTCCAGAATACTCTGCTTCTCCTATAATCATATATAAAAGAGAATTTTTATGAAAATCCAACTAAGTCTAAGAACCTTCAAAAGAAGGCGGCTTAGGTAAAAAAGGAAAAAATAAAAGAAAAAAATGAAAGGAATAAAAGAAAAGTGAGAACCTAACTAAGTCTAAAAACCTTCAAAAGAAGGTGGTTTAGGTAATAAATAATAAAAGAGAGAAGATGTATACCTGAAGAAGCAACAAACTGCCTGTAAAGCGAGTGCATCTCCCTAAGTACACATCGTTGAGACCCTGAATAGTCTTAGCTAAGATAAGTGAAAAAAGAGTCATCATGTACTCAATACCTCCCATAACATCCAGGATCTTGTAGTCATCCAATCCATGAGTAAAGATAGTCAAAAACTATAGGAAGAAGTAATATGATAGTAATTGGACCCAAGATAATCTGCCCTACTACTGAGTCTCACAAACAAACATAATACGAAAGGGAATCAATCGTCTCTTTTGAGTGATAAGAGCATCCAATTCATGTGACTCAAGTCGAGAAATATAGATCCTAGACCCAGGTAGTCAAAGTCCCTGTCGATGAATACCGCACTTTGTTATCATGCTGAACTCCTTATATAAGGGGAATAACTCGTGATAGCTGAAGTGGAAGACATGCTCTTGGGAATCCCAAAATGAAGTGGCTACCTATAGAAAGCCGTAATCAAGCTGGACATGCTAGAGAGTCCTAAAGCATAGCATCCTGAATGGCTCTAGACTCCTCCAATCAGTATGGGAAGGCCCCTAAAGGTAGCTTTTCAACTCTCATAAACTAGCCTCCATCATAATACATACAAAAGTGCCAAAGTTAGAAAACCCTTAAAAAAGTAGCAAAAACTTCCTAAAAATTCACCAAAGTAAATGTTAGCCTCAAAAAGAAAAACCAAATTACACATAATACCCTTTTACCTTACCAAAAATCCCCAAACATCAAAGACCTTACCAAAACTTAATACACACTCAAAATAACCCCCAAAAGCCTCAAAATTAACCTAAAAAGCCCACAAAGGCCTATAAACCCCACACCAAGCCACGAGCGCGTGCCCATAATACGTCCAAAGCCCTTTCCCATACCTTTTTTTATACAATTTTTTAACTTTTTGAGCATAATGAGGGCATATTTCAGTAATAATTATCTCAAAATGATAATAAGGGCAAGTTTTGAGGCAAAATGTATACAAATATAGAGAATAGATGTATGAAGGAGGTAGAAAACTGAAGGAAATCTCATAAATATGTATAATAATGTGAATACATCAGTGTAAAGATGAGCTATAAGTCATAATCATTAATATAATATAATAGACATAATCATACAATAATAGTACGAATACAACAAAGATAGCCAAAGTCTTCCCTGAGGTCCTAACCATTCGTTGCCATTAGGACCCACACCTATATAATGCAGGCTCCAAGTCCTCAACTCAGCTCCTAAAGTTGCGACTGACCTAAGACTGTAGTTAGTTGTTTTGATCACGCCAACTTTGAATCTCATTGGAGTACTACCTCCGCATAATACATTTTCTTGCATTAGAATTTTCATTTTCATTCCATAAACATAAATGCATTAATAGAAAACATACCTATGCATCTATTAGCAGCAGTAGTACTCTCACTACATAGGAAACAGAAGGAGGCTCTAAGAATTGAAAGTCGTCATAGCCTATAAAGGCTTGCAATCTCTTCTCCTCTAAAAGCTCATGCCCAGAAAATGCTCTTAGGTGGTGGTAGGGGCACCCTCCTCCCAAGGCCACTGGGTTAACCTAAAATGCGCTCACCCAAGTACCAGGCATAATCCATCAAAGTCACCAAAAGTACTCTCCAGACACTCTTGACGTAGGCAACCTACATGTCATCTGAGTAAGTGGCAGGATCTATAGCCCACCATCGGAGGTTAATTTATAAGATAAAAAGAAGGTGAGATAAATAAAATGGAAAGTAAGGAAGAGAATAAAAAATTTAAAAACAGACGTACCATATCTAATGTTAGAGAGTAAAGTTGGTTTCTCACAACCTCTAAGTACTGCTCTTGTCTTGTCCAGGGTCCTCCATCCTAAGTAGGGAAGTGCGGGAACCCATCAATAATCCAGCCTAAAACTTTAGAGCAAGGAACAATCCTAAGCTCATAAGCTCATATATATACAAAACCCAGTCAGTCAGCATAAAAGAGGAAAAATGAAATAAGAAAAAGAAATGAGCGACTCATATTAATAACCAGTAGGAGTCCATAAGCCCTCAATCCCCCACGACATCTATCATCCAAGTCATTGTACAAGTATTCGAGAGAAGGAGATCTCTGATTGTACTATGGCAATGCATCCTGATCTCTCAGCAGTGGCAAGATTTACACCTCCGCAGTGTTGCTCACGTTCGAGAACATGAATGCACTGAGCAATACAATAATAAAGCAATGGATAGCCTGCTCAATGGTAACAGAACTGACCTATAGGAGTGCAATACAATCACTCACCAAGTTCGTGTAAAGAACTCAGCTATCACTGCCCTTCTTGAAGGCAATATCAAACCCTAGCAGCTCGTAAGCCTGTCTCCGAGGGTCCTCAAGAATCTTAATGGGAACCCTTGCTCTAGTGAATGGCGGACCTATGATAGCAGTGAAGTCTAAAAGTATGATGGTCATCTCCCTAAATGTAATGTGGAAAGTGTGAGTGCAGTCCAACTACATTTTTAATAGAGCGGTGAAAGCGGCTTGGCTCATCTTGAGGATTTCTTGATAACTATTAAAGCTATTAAGGAAGTCCTCAAAGTCAAGACCCCCAATGCGAGTCCTAACTAAGGCAGGGAGTCTTTTGTGAAAAGAAGTCATGGTAGATATGCTATCAAATGAGTGCAGGTGAGGCACAGTTTATATAATACCGAAGCAAAATCAATAAGAGGGAAGTCTCTTACTAAAAGCCTTTTTATTCCATTTTTTTTCATTTTTTATGCATAATTATGTGCAATTTAATTTTCATTCCATTTTTTATGTATAATCATTTGGTCAATTTCTTATTACATAAATATGTATAGTTACATTTTATTTCACACTTGAATATTCATAGTTAATCTCTCCACATGTGAATGCATCTAAATCTCTTACTTATGTGATTAAATTTGTTTAGTTTATTTGGTCCAAATCAATTTCACCTAAAAATGTCAACTAATTATATATGTCTCATTGTGTAGGAATTAATAAGATGTGGACTACCCTAAAGGTTTGACATAATAATAAATCCTAAATCATTCTAATAATAGCCTAAGTTAAAACTTTAAACATAAAAAACAATCGAACCCTAATTTATTTCTCTAAATGTATTTTTTTACTCCTAATTTATTTTTCTAAATTTTATAGAAATAATAAAAAAAATCCTAGCACATAATTAGAAGAAAATTAAAGCATTAAAAATAAGAAAACATACCAGATGATGATCCAGGGTCCACCATTGGCTCACCAGCTCTAAGATAAGGGTAATCCTCTCTCCTCAGGTGAATCTTTGGTCACTACGATGAACTCGCGGTGGGCGATAAACACTATACAATGGAGCACCCTTGACAAGCATATCTCAGGCAGGACCCCCGAACAGCTTCTCTAGCTCCTTTATAAATATAAAGTATTTGAAAGATGACTCCATCATAGCTAAGGTATAGGTATGTTTTAGAGAAAAGTCCAAGCTAGTGAGATGAAAAGGGTTGAAAATGAAGAAAAAGACAAAACACAAGCCTTTTATAGCCAGTCAAACGTGATAGGCATGTGCCTATCACCCATGGGCACGCACCCATCACTTTTATAGGCACATGCCTATGAAGCATAGGCATATGCCCATGAACCATGCCCACGCGCCCATCGACGCTCCACTTGTAAAAATTGCACTGTTTTTATGATTGACGAGCTGCAAAATGCGCATACCCAGCATATGGAGAGCCATACCACATCTGACACCTAGAGAATCAGAACTGAGCCATAGAAAATGACAAATTGAGAGATAGAGACCAAAGCAACATGTGCTCCAACCCTACAAAAGGGAAGAATGCTACCAAACTAGACAGTAAACGTATTCTAAAAAACATTCTCATTATATATCACCATGTTAACTTTGGAATTTCCTTTGCAAGGGACTCCTGAAGGATCACAAAACCTAGTACCATGCCAGAAGCGAGATGAAGCAATAAACTGTGACCCTATAAAAAGGGAATAATGAAGGAGATACAAGATTCAACGCTCCATCAAATACCCTGAAAACGGCGAATCTAAATCCTTTAATTAAAAGGGAAGAATGCTATAAAGATAAATGTATACTGAAAAGTATTCTCACTTTAATATCATTATATAAACTTTATAATTCCTTTATAGGGCATAACGAAAAAGGGATATGACACCCGATCAGGATTAAGAGAAATGACGATTAAAGTGACAATTCTCAACTATAAAATTCTCAAACTTCACATAATAAGCGAACAGGTGCATCCGCAAAAGGTTTTCCAATGGGCAAAATTCCCTACATCAGGGAAGTAAAAAAACCTTTTTTATTTCTTTTCTTCTCATACCAAACATAATAAAATTCATGAGCTGGATAAAAATTTATTAACACTGCAAGTTTGCAAATACAAGACATATATTGTGATTTTTAATTTTTTATAATTATTTCATTGTTTGCCTCACACATTTAAGGGTTTACTTAATGACCCTATACTAAGAGCTCTCAAAACTTAATCAATCTAATGCTCACTTTAAGTTTGGGTGACAGGAAAACGTGTAGGGTCAAGCCCTTGAATGACAAGCCTAAGAGGTCCAGATCTTAAATATCGAATCAATCTTTGTGCTACGTGTACCCCAATGCTTGAAAAATGAGTACGAGTATCTTAAATATTTTTTTAGCAAAATATACCCATACTCTGATCGATTAAAGACTTAAAACACCCATTTAGACTAACCCACACACTTGTCTTTCTTTTAGGTTAATTTTATACCCACTTGAACCAAACTAAACCTCCATCTTTATCAAGGCATGCTTTAAGAGGTGTACAACTTGCATTTTCACGTCACTCTATATCATTTCTTTGGCAATGATAGCCTAAAATTGAATTTTTAAGACTTTTTTAAGTCTTATTTAAACAAAAGGCCTAGCGAAAGTCATTTCTAAGGACTCAAAT
Organism: Macaranga tanarius; assembly: GCA_949673435.1. Lineage (NCBI taxonomy): Eukaryota > Viridiplantae > Streptophyta > Magnoliopsida > Malpighiales > Euphorbiaceae > Macaranga > Macaranga tanarius. The sequence goes on along the minus strand of CATIWO010542472.1, from coordinate 18,776 downwards.
TATTTTTTCATATTTATTTATCGTCAAAATGCATTATCTATACTTATACTCCTTTTATATGCAATTGTGTAGTGATTTGTGATTGAGAAGTAGTTCGGAATATGATATGTGATAAAAGAGAAGAAGATGAACTGTCCAGAAGTGTTTACTTTATTTTTATGCTTATTTTATGATTTTTAATGTTGATCGGTGCATCTTTAGTGATCTTGATTGGTTCTACTAATTTGGATTTGCCCATTTATTTGAATTATTGCAGTTTTGCATTTTAACATCCAAAATTATATTTTTATGTGTTTTAATCTTAAAAATTATGTTTTTAGATTAAAATTTTTATTTTTATATTAAAAAATATATTTTTGCATTATTTTTAGTATTTCATGTAAAAATCACATGTTTACATGCTAAGTTTGTATTTCTACATTAGAAATTACAATTTTTGGGCATTTTTTTGATATTTTTATGAGAAAATAAGATTTTATGTGTCAAATTTGTATTTTTATGTTCAAAATTATATATTTTTTTGGTTATTTTTGAAATTTTTGAAATTTTTTGTGTTAAAATTATATTTTGATGTCTTTTCCATCATTTTTGGCATTTTATGTGAAAATTACATTTTTCATGATAAATTTGTATTTTTATCGCATTCTTTATTTAAAAGCTACATTCTCAGTATCAAAATTGCATTTTTACATGTTTCCTCACATTTTTATTATTATTTATGTAAAAAGTGATATTTTTCATGCAAAGATTGCATTTTTTAAAAAATAATATTGCATTTTCACTTTTTTTTGCACTTAAGTTGTGTGGGACGTTAGGGTTGCGATATTTGCGGGGTGATGGATTTTTCATAATCTCCTCATATAATATCACAACTTTTAATGTTTCAGGCGTTAAAGGTTCTTTCAAAATTGAATTTTTTAAAAATGACAATAAAACATGCATTTTTGCATAAATCTGCATAGTAACCATACGTTGGATTGACTTATCACATTTTAGATCTCATGATGATGAAATAATATTTTTTCTCCTCTATTTTATTTATATTTCCCTTTACTACTCTATGATTATTAGGGTGCTAGAAACATGCCTAATATTTAATGCTTTCATGTTTAATTTGTTATGTGATTGCTATTATTTGCAGCCTTGTGAATGGATGCATGATGTATGATGAATGGTTTGGCATATTCCTTAGATATAGGGCTAGATTTACTTTTTCGTCTTCTTTTTCTCTTTTTGGGATTTATTTATTAGGTTTGATCAAAGCCTTGTATCCTTAATTCCTTTTCCTATTATTTATTGTGTTGTGGTAAATGGCTATATTATGTGTATTATGTGCTTATTGTGAATGTTGTGAAATATTTGCATTATATGTGCCATCATAAAACTGAAACTAGGGTGATGCAATAACCATCTAGGTGTTGTATAACGAGAAACGGTCAAGTAGAAACCATTTTTCAAACTCAGAATCTCTAATAAAGGAAACAAATTTTGTGTAGTATTAGGAATCTATTTCTCATTCCCGAGCGATTGGGTGGCAACTCCAATTGCATGAGACTTCTCTGTGAATTCCTGAAAAAGGATTTTCGATCCGCCCTTTTTAAAGGCGTACTCGGCCTAATCTGATACTGCAATTGCGAACCATTTGTGGTGCCCGGTAGAAACCGACTCGCTCACAAATAATAATAAAGTTTTCCTTTCTATTATTATATTAAAATCATTACTCTTCCTCTTTTTTAAAAAAAACATGTAGATTTTTTTAAAAAACTCCTACAATTAAATAGCTTGTAAGATAAATTTCAAATTTAAATTTTAAATAAATAAAAGATGAAAATATATATCTTATTTGCTATAAAATAATATTTTTGTGGCTATAAATTAAATAATACTTTTGTAGGTTAATAGTTACAATCTTGTACTATAAAATTTTATATTTTCATAGCAACTAAACTTAACATTTTTTATAAGTTATCTTCAATATCATAACTTATGCAGTTAAAGATATGAAAGTAGCAATAGAACACTTAAATTGCATCAGTAAAATTTAGGTATGCCATTTCTTGCTATGTATCATAATATATATGATGACTTCTTTATATATATTTTAAGTGCATAAATTTTAAGTATGTGGGTCAAGCTTGCATAAAGGGCTGATAACTAAAATTAAAAATTGTTTAGACTAAATGAGCCAAATGTTAAATTTAGGAATAATTTCACAATGGATGATAATTCAAGGAGAAAATTGCCACTTTAGTCTATTAAAAAGTATTACAATAAATAAAAATAATAATTATCATCTATTAATTCGATGATTGATTGAAGGGATAACAATGCCATAAGTCCTATAAATTTTCAATTTTTACAATTATATCTTAAATGTTGATTTTCTTAAAATAAATCGAGTCCTACAACTGAATAAAATATTAATTGTTAATCCTAAGATATCAAAATAAATGAAAATCATTGATGAGTCTAGCTTACCTAATTTTTTTTATAAAATTGGCGAAGGAAACATCAGACGATGCACCAAGACATCCTAGCTAGGCTAGCACCTCTCTAGCACCTACATCACCTGAAACCTTCTAACTTATTATTACATTAAAAGAAATAAATACAAAGGCTCAACTACAACCCAAAGGGATGAAAAACAAATAAATACAGTTAACAAAATCTAATACTTTTTATACCCATAGCATCATTAACCATGGCTATATGAACTTCTTTAGGATATGAATCCCACCATTGAGTTACATGAAGCCGAATACCCATAATTGAAAGACCATCTGCAACCTTGTTCTCTTCCCAGTAGATATGACTTATATGAACATTTAACTTATCAATGATGCTCAAACAAACTTTCCAGTCCCTTCGTAAATGCCAAGGGACAGCTACACTACGATGGTGAAAGAAGATGGACAACTAAAGCCGAGTCATATTCCAACCATAGATTAGTAAAGGACATGGAAGAGGCTTTTTGCATCCCAAGGATTACTACTGAAAGCTCAGCTTCAAAAGCATAGCAAGTGCCTAAAGCTGCAGTAAAAGAGGTAATCGCCAAGCCATCATAAGTCTAAAAAATACTCCCTACACCTGCCATACCCGAAGCACTATGTGTTGCACCATCGGTGTTTATCTTGACCTTAGCAAAAGGAGGCTTGAGCCAAGTTACCCAAACCATCATAGGACATTTCCTAGGCAATCCAGAGACTTGAAAGCATCGAAGGATCAAGAGATCACCAACTGTGTTGCTCATGTGCCCAATCTTGAATGAAGAAGACTCCCTATTATATGCACATATAATGCGAAGAGCAGCAGAAACTGAGACATTTCTTTCATGAAAAATGATTTGATTTCTTGCATGCCATATACACCGAATGATTGCAATCATACCAACTCTCTATAAAACAGAAATTTGTATGGAAAAATAATGAAACCAAATAGTCCTGAATAGGTCATTAAAACCATATGGAATAGCGAGACGCACCTGAAATAATTTACCTAATGCTTGCCACAAAGAAGACGCAAATGGGCAAGAGTAGAAAATGTGATCTATTGATTCAAAACTCGCAACACACAAATGATAACGGGATGGAAATATCAAGCCACAACGCTGCAAAATGTCATAAGTAGGTATTGCATATTCAAAATTAAGCTCTGCTGCTCTAGAGTCTTGCTGTTCATAAATAAATAACAAAATTTCCTATAGAAAACCATAAATCAATCAAGAAAACACTAATAACACTAAATTACAACTTTGATAAAATAAATGCAAAAATTCATGTGCTTCTTTCAGTCTAGTTAATGCCTAATAAATTGCTGTTTATCATCTTCATCCCTTTGCCTTCCATAAGGATTGCTCTCATTGAAACCGTTGTGGACACCTTTATGTGCGGAAGCATTGCTGTCTATATTGAAACTCACCTTTGGTGGACAAGAAAAGAAAAATGAAGCAGCGGTAGCCTACCAAAATTCAACAATGTAAGCCCTTTTCATGGATATTGTAGTATGGTAAGGATCAACTGATTCATGTTATAGAGGCATAGCTTAATTTTTCGACAATTTTTTGTCAAAAGTCGAGGTCCTATATCCAAAATTTACTTTAATTTATCACTCATTCAATTGTTGATATGGTCCTTGAGATCAAATACTAAGGAGATAATATCCAGTTTCAGTATAAATAAAAGAAGTTAATAGAGAAAAGTGATCACACATTATAAGCAGATCCAAGCTAGGCATATATATATATATAAACTTGATCTCAAGCTTAGTCCACAAGCCAAAATACAAAGTAATATCCCATTCTTGTTACAATTCAGTCTTACACATGAATGCTCAAGTACTCAATAGAATGCAAGCAGTAAAATGTTACCTGCAGATCAAGGCGGTGGACATTAAATATGTCCTTCATAGAGTGTGGATTATAGGCCAATATGTAAAATCAATACGCATCGTTAGCAGACTTGTTCAAATAATAGTTGTTGGCTACCAATTTCTCCTGCATCAATCCAATTATTTAATAAAGGACCATTTCTCATAGTTACTAGGAAAATATAAAGTGGCAAGGAAACCAAGAAAATACCAGATGAGACTGAACATTTGCCAACTTCTTATTATCAAATTCATACTCTTTAACAGGAACTTTTGTAGCCTGAAGGCACATATGTCAGTTTACTCAAATTGTACAGATTGTAAACCTTTTTGCTTTTCATTTTTAAGAAAAATCATAAAGAAACCACTATGGTCCTAATGCCATAATCTAGAATACCAAGTATTGAGGGAAAAGTCATTTACATAAAGTAAGACAACTCGCCCAGATCAACACCCCTGGTATATACCTTCAGATAAAGCAAAAATTGCAGTTCTTCTAGGATCAAAAAAAAGTAGGGCATTGCCTTTTCCACCTTCTCTATAAGCTGTGCGGCCAACCCTACGAATGTACTCCTAAAAGTGTAATCACAACTACGAGTCATGAACATTCACTAATGAGAATAAGACAGCAAAACCTTAAAAAAAGTTAACAGAGCTTAGGGCACCTCAGGTTCATCAGGAGGATCATACTGCACAATCCAGTCCTACATAAAGATTAGACAAAAGAAAAAACTACCACTAAAAGAAAAACTTTAGCCAGCTGAAAGAAAAACTTTCTCAGAATACATATAGGTGAGATTAGTTAAACTACATGATAGCCTTTAACTGAACTCCATTTCAACAATCATTGAGAACATTATTATGCAATTGAAGTTCTAAAATCTACTAACATTAAGTAAGTTTTTTTAAAGTTAGAGATTTTAGAAGGTGTCTTCAGAAGCCGATAAGGTAGATTGGCTTCCACACGAAACAAGTGCAAGCACATTGCGCATTTGCAAGCAAATGTTTAGAAATTCAAAATTGAAAATATATATATAGAAAAAATGAAACACACAATTTCTAGCAGCATAAACATATAGCATTCCCAAGGTATATATAAAAAAAATGCATACACCAAAGTATTAAATACGTACGGCTTGGGGAATGGTAAGTGGAACCTGTATAATTCAGTTGCCGAAAAAGTATGTCTTGAACTAATCTCATTGGTATTATGCTACATTTTGTATTACCTTCCACGATGATTATGAAAGAACTGAATTTGTCATTGCAGGTGTTGGACAAACCCTGTACGATTTCTATTTTAGAAAATGAAAAGAGAGAATCCACAAGGTATTTATGTCAATTCCTGAATGAGCAATAGAAATGATGATTTTAAGATGATGATGTTTATAAGTTGAGACAAATGTAATGAATATAGAATGAGGGACAAAATCTATTTATTTTTTGTCACTCCTTTACTCAGACTAAGCACCATGGCTGCTCATTTGAAAACCTGAAAAATTGAACAAAAATCTTACTGTAATCTTAAATTCACAATCAATAGAAACTTATTTGTGCTATACCGAAATTAAAAAATAATCAAGAGAGAGATTAGTCTAACCTGAACTCTATGAAGAAGTTGATACATTCAACTAGAGAAATGTAGAGAAATAATGCAATAAAGTACCAATTCCTTGACAACGCATCAAAGTCACCAAAATAGTCTCCCAATCAATACTTATAGCTGATGGGGCTACAACGAGCATAGAATACACAAGATGTTGCTCCTTATGCAATGCTTTACTTATGGACAGTCTCTGATACAATGTTACAAACACCACAAAATAATGGGCAAACCGAATTGCCCACAAGATCTTATTTTATAATAATCTACATATTTTGTAATACTAGACTTTAGAGAAAAACTAGAATTGTAGTTAATTTATTATATTCATGGTGTAATTCACATTTTATTTATATTTTTATAATTTTAGATTTTTTAGGTTACACAGAGATCTCACATTTTTATGTCTTTGATTTTTTTGAACAAATGTTGTATGTCTTTAATGTTGCATTACACTTATTTAAACTTAATGGTCAAATATACTTCAAATAAATTCCAAGTCTCCCTTGTGGCCAACAAGTATTGCCAATACCAGCTAAAATAAAATAGTTTAATTTCTATAATAATTTTATTTGATTGGAAGAGTGAATATTAATAGTGTGTATGTATATATATATATCCCATATCTTGCACTTGGAACTCTATTTAACTTGTTGAATATTAATTCTGCTATAAATCTTGTCTAAAATAGTCATGCAAGTTAATTTCTTCAAATTATGTATTTTGGTTTATCTGCATTCTATAGAAATTATACATACTATCCATGGACATTCGATAGAGTATAAAATGGAGTTGTTATGAGACTCCATACTCCAAAGGTGAAAGAATTCACAATGACTGAAGATAGGGATTAAAGCAAATGTTGAAAAGTAACTTAAGATGTTGTTAGAAATGAATGCATTCAATAGAAAAAATAAAGAAAAGAAAAAGAAGAAGACATATGTACCCAGCTACAAGCATAAGATGATCTTGGCAATGTTGTTTGTGTTTGACATACATGTTTCCATCAATGTGCTTTCAAGAAGATGGAAAGTGTTGAGAAATTATGCTAAAAAATCACAAGAATAAAAATGAACAAATAAGAAAAATAAAGACTACAAAGATTTAACGAGGTTCGGCAATGTGCCTACGTCCTCGGGAGTAGAGCAGCTGATTTTTTATTATTTCAGAGAATCATAATTCTAGGGTTACAAATACAATATATATATATATATATATATATATATATATTTACCGTACCGCAGGGGCGTTGCCCCAGCACCCCCAACCCACTTATACCAAAACTCGTAACTCCATTCGCTCGCTTGCTGATGCTCCGCTCCAGCATCTGTCCCTTTATCCGGTATGAGCCATACACAACAGAAAGATCTATGGACCTGTGTACTAAGCCTTAGTTTTGATGGTCATAACTTGACAGGAACTTTAAAATTGGCTTCAATTGAGAAGGATATTTTTTTGGACTAGGTGAATGATGTCTTGTTTGCTATTAATAGTTCATGTATCAGCAGGTTCAAGGTGTCTTATTTGCTATTGATGCTGCTCGCCACATTGATAAATGAGTTTCCTTTGCACTGAATAAAAAAGTTGAAGACCTCCAAATGAACTTAGCAGGGGTTGAGGCAAAGACATTGATGGTGAACTATAACTATTCTATTGGAAAAAGATTAATCATCAGTCAAATGCTTCAATATTTTGATTTATATATTGAAAAGGAAAATTATATATCATATGTATATATTTTTGGATGTTTATATTTTTTAAAATTGCATAAAATTGTATGATACTTACCTTATGACATTGGTATACAGAAGATCCTATATCACATATACTACTAAATATTATGTATTCACAAATGTGTACAAGCATGTTAAAATTGTATGGTTAACTTAGTTTTTATATGATTGCTAGATGTATGGTTCTCAAGTGCCTATAGCAATTATCATTGTTGCTAAAGAATTCCGAGTAGACCCAGCAGATGTGTTGGTCGCATCTGCACTTAATATGATTTCAACCATCTGCCTTCTTGATTATGTACCCACATTCTAGACAACTCTTAATGTAATCTTATCCTTTGCACTAATATTTCAATGAAAAATTAGGAATGACTCTATTGGCGATATATAATTTATATGAAATACTTCTATATGTGAGCAATTTCTGCAAGAAAATAGTCTCGCACTAGTTCTAGGCTCAAAATCCTCTCTGAAACCTTGTATTGGTTCTTTAATTTGTTGTTGGTCTACTCGTAGAGGAGATGCCAATGGCAGTGAAATCCCATTTCCTAATTCAGTTTTAAGACTAGAAGAATCACCTTGACACATTGTCACTGAGCTGCATGTATGCTTAAGAAACTCCACTCCAGTGTCATTTTCATTAGTATCAAAAAATTAGAAACAAGGATTCTATTAAACAACCAATTAGTAGTAGTCAACTGTGAATATTTGTTTACCATATTTATCTTATTTACCCTTGATTTCAGGAATGATTTATGTATAATTATTCCCTTGATTTATGAGCTAATTACAACTCTTTCTTGTATATAAACATCTCATTTGTAATGAAATAATACACATAAAAATAAATCAATCATTCTTCATTTTCTTGTGCTTTTGTTCATGGTATCAGAGATTAGTTATTTGGGAAACACAATACCAAATAACTAGAGTTAGTCACATTAGCAATAAGAAAGAAAAAAAATGGCAGAAGGAGCAACTAAAAATGCAACAACCAGGGTAGAAAAGTCACCATACTACCTGTTAAGTAGCTCAGATTGACCTGGGGACCAACTGGTCTCACATCCATTGAAGGGACCAAACTATATAACCTGGAAAAGAGCCATGACTAATGCACTTGTTGCCAAACACAAGATTGTTTTTGTCAATGGTAAGCTCCCAAAGCCAGAAGCAAATGATCTAGATGAAGAAAATTAGATCACCTGTAACTCCATGGTCATGTCATGGATTTTAAACTCCTTGAATGAAGAGCTTCATGATAGCCTAGTGTACCATGACACAACTTATCGTATGTGGAAAGAGCTTGAGGAAAGATTTTCACAAGGTAGTGGTCCAAAAATCCAAGAGATTAAACGGGAGATTGCAAATACAAGGCAAGGAGACATGTCAATCTCAGCCTACTATAGAAAGTTGAAAGGTTTATAGGAACAACTCAATGGATTCTCAAAGCCTCATAAAGCAGGATGCAGTGGATGCACTTGTAGCACTCTTGCAAGAGAAAAGGAGGAAGAAAGGCTCCATCAATTCATTATGGGCTTAAATGATGCCTATAACGTGGTCAGATCGAACATACTTTGCAAGGAGCCATTGCCAAGTCTACCCAATGCTTATGCATTACTCACAAGTGAGGAAGTCACTTTGGTCAGACCTATGCATGAGCTAGGAGCAGCCTTTAAGGCCCATACTAATACATTCAAAGGAAAGAAGCAGGGTGAAAAATTAAAATGTGATCATTGTGGCAAACCTGGCCACACTAAAGTCGTTTGTTTTGAGATTGTAGGGTATCCCACCAATTGGTAAGGAAAAAGAAAAGGGAAAATGGTGGCTAACGCAGTAATGATAGATGAAAATCATCAAATTAAATATCAAGAAAGATCATATAGGACTAACCTACCCCAAGACCAATATGAGCAATTGATGGCAATATTGGCAAGGGAAAAGGGAGCTGCTACTATTAACTTTATCGGTTATTAACTTTATCGGTAAAAGATCAAAGCCAACTGAGTGGATTTTAGATAGCGGTGCATCTGACCATATAATTTCAAATGCAACACTACTGAAAGACACTCAAGAAAATGAGAAATCCAATTTTAGTATCCTTGCCTAATGGTGAAAATTCAGTAGTTAAATTATATGGAGCTGCCAAAATAAGTGATAAAATTCATTTAAAATCTGCTTTCTATATATATATCAAATTTCAATTGCAATCTCATCTCTATTAGTAAGTTAACAAATAATATTAATTATTTTGTAACTTTCTTTCCCAGTGGTTACCTTGTACAAGACCTTGCCACCAAGAGGAGGATCGGAGCGGGTAAACTAAAAGGAGGTCTCTACTACTTTGATCAAGATGGATTAAAATCAGCAAACACAGTTACAACCAGTAGCAACTCAGAAATCTTGCATCGAAGGCTAGGACATCTACCGTTTTCCAAGTTATGAAGTGTTTTTAGTGAGTTATTTCTTAATAAAAATAAAGGTGTAAGACCATGTGATGCTTGTCACAAAGCTAAACAATGTCAAAGCCCTTTTCCAAATCAAAATAACATCTTTAAAAACATTTTTGATTTAATTCATATTGATATATGGGGTCCATATGGGACAAAAACTTATACAGGCCACTCTTATTTCCTAACTATTATTAATGATTGCTCTAGGGGTACTTGGTTATGCATGATGAAAACAAAAGCAGAAGCATCAATTGTGTTAGAACACTTTATAAAAATGGTGAAAACACAATTCGGTATGCAAGTGAAGAAAGTTCGAACAGACAATGCACAGGAATTCATTGCAGGAAACATAAAGAAATTCTTTGTAGACTAAGGAATTCTCCACCAAATAACTTATCCCCATACACCACAGTAGAATGGCATGATGGAACGAAAACATAGACACCTCCTCGAAGTGGCACGAGCTTTAAAATTTTAGTCTAACCTTCCTATAAAATACTGGGGTGAATGTGTGATGGCAGCAACGCACTTAATCAATATAATACCGATACCAGTACTCAAAGGTAAAAAACCATACGAGGAATTGTTCAAAGAGAAACCCTCATACACCCACCTTAGAGTAATATGTTGTTTATGTTATGCATTTAATAAGCCAAAACCTCATGAAAAATTTGAGCCAAGAGCAAGAAAATATGTATTGCTAGGACACATACATGGAAAAAAGGGCTATAGGCTAATTGATCTAGAAACTAAAAGAATTATAGACTTAAAAGATGTTATATTTGATGAACATATATTCCTGTTCCAAAAAGAAAGGGAACATGAGCATAAAATTGAGAATAGTCCTATAAGAATACAACAGGAAGAGTTTTTTAGTGATGAAAAGCTGTCAGATAGGGAAGAGAATGAATATGAAAATGAAAGCACAATTAAAGGAAGGGTAGATGATCTAATAGAAAATAAAGGGGTAATTGAAGAAAGAGTAGCTGATCTAATAAATGACAGTGAAAGTCCTCAAGCAAGTGGCTAAACTTCTAGACCAGAAAGGGAAAGATGAAAACTGACATGGTTTAAAGATTTTGTCATGACTTGCAACAAAGAGGATAAAACTTCCCTATAATATACCTCAACTTCAATCATTACCCAATGAGAAATAAGTAAGGATCTTATCTCTTTTGTATATAATTTGTCTTCTTTTCCATCTAACATTATGGCAGTAAATGATATCAAAATTGAGCCAACAACATTTGAAGAAGCTTTTCAAAATATAAAATGGCAAGACGCAATCAACAATGAACTAAAAGCTTTGGAAAATAACCAGACATGGAGCATTTTTCCCTCTACCTAAAGAAAAGAAGACAATTGGTTCCAAATGGGTTTTCAAAATTAAACAAAACCCAGATGGAACCATAGAAAGATATAAACCGCGCCTGGTAGCCAAAGACTACAATCAAATAGCAGGCCATGACTACAATGAAACTTTTGCACCAATGGCAAAATTTGCCACCGTAAAGTGTCTCATTGCGGTAGCAGCAAGCAAAGGTTAGGATTTGCACCAAGTAGATGTTAACAATGCATTCCTTAATAGAGACTTAGAAGAAGATGTGTTTATGAAGCTGCCACAAGGGTTTCCCGAGCATAAGAAAAGAATGGTATGTAAGCTCCATAAATCACTATATGGGCTTAAACAATCATCCAGGCAATGGTTTGGCAAACTCCTAAAAGCACTATTAAACTATGGTTTTAAGAAAAGTTTTCATGATAACTCACTCTTCACCTTGTCAAAAGGTGAGAGAAAATTACTTATTTTAATATACGTGGATGATTTAATAGTTGCAGGCAATGATCGAGAAAGTTGCAACCAATTTAAGAGTGACCTCTAATCATGCTTTCAAATCAAGGATTTAGGACCACTACATTACTTTTTAGGATTGGAAATTAAAAGAACACCAAAAGGCATCTATCTAAACCAGCGAAAATATGCCAAAGACATAGTCATGGAGGCAGGTGTTGTTGGAGGAAAAGCAGTATCAACACCAATACCACAACAACATGGACTTTCAGTAGAAATTGGTGAACCACTTGCTGATGCCTCAACATATAAAAGATTAGTTGGAAGATTACTATATTTGACACTCACAGGGCCAGACTTAGCATTCAGAGTGCACCTCTTAAGTCAATTTCTACAAACACCGAGACAACCTCATTTGAACATGGCAATGAGAGTTGTTCGGTACATAAATTTAACACTATATGAAGGAATCTTATATCCTTACAATAATCCCCTCATTCTAAAAGCATATTGTAATGCAGATTGGAGTACTTGTCCAACTTTAAGAAAATCCATCACTAGTTTTGTTACTTTCCTAGGGGAGGCACCTATCACTTGGCGCTCTAAAAAGTAGCCTACTATATCGCTTTCTTCAGCGGAAGCTGAATATCGAGCCATGGAAAAAACTACTAAGGAGATCATTTGGTTAGTTAACTTCTAAATGATATGTTTATCACTGTTCCACATCCTATTGATATGATCTGCGATAATAAAGCTGCAATTCATATAGCATCTAACCTTGTGTTCCATGAGCAAACTAAACATTTAGAGGTAGACTATCATTATGTCAAAATTAAGTACTAAATAGGACTCCTGAAATTGATACATGTCCCTACTCACAAGCAACTGGCCGATGTATTTACCAAATCACTTGGGCATGCACAATTTCAGAAGCTTCTATGACATATTGGACTTTGTAACACAACCACACTCAACTCGAGGAAGGCTATAAATATGGGAGAAGATCCAGACAATAAGACAAGCTGAGATGAGCCTATGCCTCACTAGCTTGAAGGAGGCTATTGAGCAACCTATTAGCAGTAGTCAACTGTGAATATTTGTTTACCATATTTATCTTACTTACCCTTGATTTTAGGAATGATTTATGAATAATTATTACCTTGATTTATGAGCTAATTGTAGCTCCTTCTTGTATATAAACATCTCATCTATAATGAAATAATACACACAAAAATAAATCAATCATTCTTCATTTTCTTATGCTTTTGTTCAAATTCTTGGTAATAGATTCTACTTGAGGAACTTTCTGAGACCGATCTTCAAGAATTTCACAAATTAACTTCTTGATGCGTGCCCGTTTTAGAGAAGCCTCTTGATGTAGAAACCAATTCCTATTCAGCTGTGCACATATATTTTTTTTCTTAATAAAAAATCACAATATACTAAATGTATTCTATGAATGCATGAATAACAATTAAGAAAGCATTTCCAAATTCAAATAACGACAATTCATTTAACTACAGTATCAAGTAAGCAAATACTTTCCAAACAATAAAGACATAAGAACTGTCATAAACGGTGTCTATAATCAAAATAGAATACGATAATTTTTTCTCTCTCCCAATTTGGTCTAGCTGGATGTGGCCTTTTGAGTACATTTAACATCTTAAGAACATTAAGTTAAAGAGTATAATCCTAGTGAGGATGGTAGTGTCTTTGGGAAAATTCTCTCCTCTTAGCTTCTTGTGATTTCAACTTCAAAAAATATAGCAATTTAACTAACATAATATGTCGGTAGATGGTCATGGTACTGCTTTGATAAATTTTTCTTGTTTCATTCTCACATTAATCAAAGGACAAATTACTCTATTATTCATATTGCCCTAATAAAATTTCTAACTCATTTAGAATTTGATGATAACAATTTAATCAAATCAAGAACTACTATATAATTTTCTCAAAAAGATGAGGTAATGTACAATTTATTCACAGAGAAAACTAAAATTAGTATCAATCAGAAACTAACACAACAACTACCAAAAAGAAAGAATGCAAGGGACACAAGAAATGAGATCACCTACATAGTTTGAGAATTCTATTATCTTAAAATGGTTGAAGTTCATAGGAGCCTCCTCGAGAAATAGTTCCACATAGTGGAGCAAGAAGAGATCATAGTCAAATGAATTTTCCTATTATGGAAACTGAAACAAAATGGTTAGGAGGCACTTAAATAACCTAAATCCATTAAAACATTATAAACATCAGATGTTTTTCCCTTTGAAGCTCTTTTTCCATGAATCTCATTATAAATCACTTACTTGTAAATGGTAGTAGATATTATAGTGCCCTAAAGTTCTAAGCCATCACACTACTAGTTCAAAAAAATTTTATAAAATTCCATCCTTTTATAAAAAAAAGTATATCGCAATTTAATACTGCTTTTTCAGATTATTTATAACGTACTGAAAAAAACTAAAAGAATCTTCAAGTAGTTTTCAAGTGTTAAAATATAAATTTATATATTACTAAGAGCTACCTTGAAGAGGGCATAATATTATGTAATAAAGATTCCAGGAAAGATGACATCACATTATTATGTAATTATAACTATCCTGCTAAAAATTAATAATACCTGGTGTCATTCTACCTTTAATTTATTGAAGTAGAGAACATTAAGCACATATGTTTTCTAGAAAAAAACATACAGTTCCATCCTAGTGTTTCAATACTTCTTTATAATGCAGTCAGCATGATCTATAATCTGGCGAATGCGCCAAATGCCAATGTGGTATTTTTGTAAATTACTTTCCATTTTGATGGATTTGCTATAGTCATGAAAATAAACTTCATTCAGGAAAATGCAAGACACATTCCTTTAAAATATTAGCTAAAATATGCATGTATTCAGAAATTAGATGTACAAAAAATAAATAGCGAAATCTCATCCAAGATAGACCAAATGGGAAAATGTAAAATAAATACCTCAACTGGCTTCAGATCAACCATTAGAAGTGAATTTGTTGAAATTTTAAACGAGCTGTGCTTCGTAAGAGAGGATGTACAAGATGTGCTCTTTGTCTTTTCTCAGTACCGTGGCCAATTGAATTAGAAATTTATGGAACTTCATCAGAGTCCATAAGCACTATATCACAATCATAAAATATTTGGAAACTAAATAAAACCTTGGAAAGTAGGATCCTTCTGGCATGTCCAAAGTGTCATTACTGTATTCATCATAAACTGACCATGATATGACAATATAGCAAAGCCCATACCAAAATGAGGACTCCTGCAATTTAGAGACTAGAGTTTCAATAGTTATGTTTCCTACAAGTTGTGCATACAAAAATTTGAGAGTATTCTCTCTATATCTCAGATGTTTTCAAGATGTCTTATATAAATATATCATTATGTAACAAAGTTCATCAGTAGAATTGCTAGAATGGATTGTCATGCCAATTTGGGCTTATTTAATAGCAAAAAGGCTTGATGGCTAGCAACGAAACACATGTATAAGCTAAAAGATAAATGCTCCAATAAACAGGTTAAGAAAATGAAAATCACATTACAACATTTGCCCTGGGGTTTGGAAACAACAAAAATTTAATTAAATTTGTTACTCTTAACACAAAATTACAATGATCTTATTAAGTGAAACTGAACCAAAAAGGATAAAGAAGTCATTATCAGAATATGATGGGGCACGATATTGGCAACATGTATACAAACAACGTGCCAAAAATGGTTCTAATGCTCAAGCACTCGTTTAGAACATGTGGGAAGATGGGGAAGCTGAATGGGAAGTTTATTAAGTCAAGAAAATATGTTTAGATTATAGGAATTCTGATTTATTAGTATATGGGTATTTTAGTAATTTTTTTTCAGAAAATTTAGTTTTTTAATATCTTTAGGAATTTATTAATTAATTTTTGAGTCATTATCTTAATCCTTATTGGATTATAATAAGTGTTAGTTGGATTTTCTTATTTAGGAATTCAAATCCTTCAAGGATTTGGTTTAGTCTTTCAAGCCTTTAGATTGTAGGATTACTACTCCTATAAATACCTAAGCTTGTATCAGTTTTTTAAAATAGTTTTCAGTCATAATAAAATTTAAGATTTCTGCATTTTTGCTCTAGAATTATGTTGATTCAATTTTACTCTCCTTTAGGTGTGATTCCTAAGCCTAGGTGTGACTCCTAAAACCCTATCCTATTTTTATTTTATTCTTTTCCTATATACGTCAGATCTAAATTTTATAATTCAGGTTAGCTCTGTGTTCCATAAATTACTTGTAGGATAACTTTTCCTAATTCTATCCTACATCAGTTTTGGTGTTAGAGCTTCAAGATCCTTGAAGTTTACTACTGAATTTTCGCAATAATGGTGACAAACGCTGAATTAAATTCAAGATTTGAAACTTTTCAACAGGAGTTTGCTGCTATGCAAACAAACTTTACTACCTTACAAACAAATGTTACTACAATAGAAACTAGATTTACTGTAATGGAAAATAACATACAAGAGCTCCTCCGAAGATTGCCTCCAATTCTTAAAAATCGAGTTCTTGAAAATCCTGGCCAAAATAATCAGCAAGCAGCCACAAATCAAGTCTTTTAAGGTGCATGAAGAAATAATGGAGAACATCAATAAGGTCTTGAAAATCACTTTGGGCCTAGACTTCACGGTGGAAAATACCAAGACCAAGATACCGCGGGAGATATTACTAAGAAAGTCAAGGTTGAAGTTCAAAATTTTGAAGGCAGCCTTAATCCTACATTATTTTTTGATTGGATCAATAGCATTGAGTCTTACTTTGATTGGTTCAACATGGAAGAAACTCGAAGAGTAAGATTTGCTAAAATGAAGCTTACGGGTTTAGCAAAATTATGGTGGTTTGGTGTTGAGAGTGAGATACAAAGATTGGGGCAACTACCAATAACCACTTGGGGTGAGATGAAGGCTAAGCTACAAGAAAAATACATGCCTCCTAATTACCTTGCTAAGGTATGAGATCAATTGTATGCTTTTAGGCAAGGTAGCATGTCCGTAGCTGAATATATGCAAAAATTTGAAGAATTAAACATTCATGGACGAATTATGAAAGACTCCTTACAAACTTTAGCTCGATTTAAGGCTGGTTTATGGGGAGAAATCAAGAGAGAATTATTTAGGTAGTCCATAGGAATGATTGAACATGCATTTTCGGTGGCCCTTGATGTGGAGGAAAGCTTGAACCAACCAATCACTAGAAAGGTTGGGTTCTAAACTGGGGAGGCAGCAGTAATAAAAAGGGGATTCGATGCAAATTGCAACATCAAAGCTACTACTACATAGCCTTCCAATCGATTCAACAATTCAAAACCATCATCCTCTAACAATTCCAGTGTTAAAGGAAAAGTAGTTGTCTGCTTCAAATGTGGAGGACTTGGACATATGGGCTTTGAATGTCCAAAGAAACAAAATTTGCATATTGATGAAGAATTTAGGGATGAAGAACCTTCACAAGAAGAAATTGAAGGTGAAGTGGGTGGATATGATGATGATCTACAAGATGAAGGAGCTGATTCTACACTTTCTGTGGTAAGGCGCATTTTGACAACTCCAAAGGTGGAAGAAGAAGACTGGTGATGCACCTCAATATTCCAAACCTTGGTTTGTTGTGGTGATCAAAGAAAGAAACTTATTATTGATGGTGGAAGTTGTATGAATGTTGTGTCAACAACTTTGGTGGAGCGTTTAAACCTTCCAACCGAGCCACACCCCTATCCTTACAAAGTGGCATGGATTAACAACTCCACTATACCGGTTACTCATCGTTGTCTAGTTTCTTTCAAATGTGGTGGCTATAGTGATTCCATACTTTGTGATGTTGTTCCAATGCAAGTAACTCATATTTTACTCGATCGACCATGGCTTTACGATAGAGAGGTGAAGCATAATGGGAAAGAAACTACATATTCCTTTACCATTGGAAAGAAGACTTTTGTCTTGAAACCTATGAGTTCTATTGCTATTAAAAAGTATGCAGAAAAAAGGCCATCTACGGCTAAAACTCAAGGGGAAATTCAAAAGAAACATCTCCACATTCTTACCAAGAAGCGGTTTCAAGTAGAAAGTCGAAATACCAAAGTTGTCTATGTTGTTATTGCTAGAGAAATAAAGGAACCAGCTACTAAATCAGTCCCAAAATTGCCTTGGAAAGTGACTAATTTACTACAAGATTTTTCGGATGTAGCTCCGAAAGAGTTGCCTAATGATCTCCCTCCTCTACGCACTATTCAGCATGCAATTGACTTTATTCCTGGCTCTCAATTGCCTAATTTACCAGCCTATCATATGAATCCTAGCAAGCATGAGGAGCTTAAAAGACAAGTAGATGAACTTCTTTCAAAGGGATTTATTCGTGAAAGTTTAAGTTCATGTGCTGTCCCGGCTTTACTTACACCAAAGAAGGATGGTAGTTGGCGAATGTGTGTTGATAGTCGAGCTATAAATAAGATAACAATCAAGTATAGGTTTCCTATACCTCGGCTTGATGATATACTTGATGTAATGGTGGGTTCAACTATTTTTTCCAAGATAGACTTAAAGAGTGGGTATCATCAAATAAGAATTAGGTTGGGGGATGAATGGCAAACTGCTTTTAAGACCAAGGATGGGCTTTATGAATGGCTAGTCATGCCATTTGGGCTTTCCAATGCACCAAGCACCTTTATGAGGTTCATGAATCAAATCTTCCAACCATTTAATGGCAGATTTCTTGTTGTTTATTTTGATGATATTCTCATATATAGCAAGACAAAAGAGGAACATGTCTCTCACCTACAACAA
>CATIWO010542415.1:0-10736 GCA_949673435.1 Macaranga tanarius | reverse complement strand
AATGATGAAATGAATGGATGTAGTAACACTAAGCAATATCCAATAAGGTTTTAATTTGTACGTGATTTAAATAGTGTTACTAGTTGTTTATATAACCTTATAAGCTCATTAAGCATGACAATCAATTAAGGAAGTGATTACTGTAGATAATTGAGTATTAATGGTTGTATGAAGGATGAGGTGTGACAGAAAAAGAGAAAAAAAAGAAAATAAAAATACATAAAAATAAGGAAAAGGAAAAAAATAAGGAGACTAAAGAAAAAATAAGAAAAAATTAAAAAAAGAAACATAACAAAATAAAGAGAGGAGGAAAAAAAGAAAAAAAAAAGAAGGGAATGATAAAAATAAAAAATAAAAAAGGAATTGACATATTGAGATATTTTTATTTTTGGTAAAAAAAATAAGGAGAAAATTTCAAAAAGAAAAGAAACAGAAAGAACAACAACAAAAGAAAAAATTATAAGAAAAAAAAAAAAGAAGGAGATGATGAAAAAATAGAAATAAAAAAAAGAAAATAAAAACAAAGAAACAAGAAAAGAAAAACAAGAGAAAAAAAAAAGGACACGGAAGAAAATAAAAAGGAGAGGGAGGGCATGGAAGAAAATAAAAAGAAAAAGGAATGCATGCAGGTAAATAAAAAAGGATACGAAAATAATTTTAAAAAATTTAAAGTATTTAAGTTATAAAAATAAAAAATGGAGATATTTGAGTATATTTCCTAATTAACCATCATATCTCTGTGATCGTACAGATTGCCCCATCATCACATCAGGTGGCCTACGCAGTTCCACCTGTTGAGTCAAAGCGCAAAGGTGAGATACACACGTAACACACCCGACGCTCCCTCTTTTTTTTTTTTTTTTTTTTTTGCCCTTTTGAAAAAAAAAAAAAAAAAATTATTATTTTAATTCCAAAACGCCGCTTCTCCAAAATTCAAATCTCTCTCTCTCTCTCTCTCTCTCTCTCTCTCTCTCTCAATATCCCACATTTGCTGCATAATAATAATACTGCAAATCAATTCATTTTCACATTGCATTTTGAATCGATTTGGATCTGTAGAATGATGAGTGAATCGCAGATTCTTGAAGATAAAAGTTTCAGTTTAATCGATGTTTGCTTGGAGGACGACGATACCCTCTTCATTTCTCCTTCTCCTGACCCACAATTTCTCCACTTTTCAGGTTCGTTTTACTCTTTTTCTTTAAGATCATTAGTTTCTGTTTTGTATTTCACGGGAAGCTGATTAATGCTCTAAGTGTTCTCTTGACTGGTCGGATTATATAAACTGTAAACTACATTTTTTTTAACGACTTCAAGCTTAGGTCAGTTGATCAGCAATTGGCACAAACAGAGGAAATGAAAATAGAAGCTGGGTTTAGCTGAAGAAAGTTGTATGAGTTAAATGTGAGGAAATTAATTATTGGAATAAAAGAAAATAATAATAACAATAAATGGAAGCTTCAGTTATGTGGGAAAATCTAAAAAATGTTTTAGATATTAGATAAACTTCAAATTTTTGACCCTTAAGAATGTGGTTGCTAATGATAGTTATGTGATTTGTAGGTTCCTGTGGTAAAGTAGTGGCCTTTTTTTTTTTTTTTTTGGGTTTGTTTTAGTTCTTGCAAGAAGGATAAGTTTTGTTAGATCCTGTGGGGTTGTAGATTTTGCTTTTGTGTTGATCCCAGCCTTTTGCATAATCTGGCATAATGATGCTATCTGCTGATGATCGGACAGAGCATAAAAAGACTGTCCAGTTTTCGGATGTTCAAGCCCCAGGTGACTCTCTTGAAAGAGATGAGCAAGCAGCTCAACCCCTTGAATCATTAGAACAAGAGAAGACAAGGAAAAAGGAAAAGTACAACCTGCGGAAAAGTTTAGCCTGGGATAGTGCTTTCTTCACAAGTGCTGGTATTTTTTTTAGTTTTCTTTTGTTCATCTAATTTGTTGTTGGGTTTGTATAGTCTTTGTCAATATTAATATTGATGTGGCATTACGTGTAAACAGGTGTTCTGGAACCAGATGAGTTATCTAGCATAATTGAAGGAACTGAGAAAGGAGAAAGAAAACATGTATTACCAGGAATTGAGGAGGATATACACAGATCTACTGATTCGATATCAACATTCACAACTGATTGTTCAACTCTTGGAACACTTGAGGATGACTTGTTTGGCGATATTAGAGCTTCGATTCAGAAGTCTAGTAAAACATCCAATTCTAGAGTTTCACAGAGTCCAATGGGATCTGAAGCAGATGAAAGCACACTTGCCAAATGTGAGTGGCCTTTTCATTATATTTGATGCAGGGCAGTAGGAAGTATTCTATTGTCTTTTAGTACCTCTTTGCCTCGTCGGTAACTCATTCTTCACTTTTTAGAGTTTATTATCATTCCATCAATGGGCATTGATTAATTAGTTAAAACTGGAACCAAGTTTACTCTTCTACATCCCAACAATTACCACTAGATGATCACTGACTGCGCGACAGATATTCAGCTTTAGTGGATTGAAACTCTGTTCAATGTGATAACTTGAGTCTCTACTCCAATTTCAATTTACCCTTGTGACTTAATATATGTTGAAGTCTTTTGTATAGAAACAAGATACCAGTTTTCTTTCCTGGAAACTGCCTGTTCTTTTCCTTTAGACAAATGATGGTGTACTGTATGACTGGTTGAAGAACTAGTTAAATGTGTCTATTTCCATAGATGTATAGGCCAAGTGGTGCTCAACTATCATTCTCTTCCCCTTAACATTTATCATATATGTATAAGTTTCTCTCCTTATTTCCCATGTGATGAAAGTTTTTATTTTTTAAATCCGATAAATCAGGGAACTCCTTTAGATTTTGGTTGGATATTTCAATTCAGGTACTTTGTGCATATCTTTTTGGATAGCTTACTTTCAAGCTAACATTGCCTTTCCTTTCAGCCTCAGAGAAAATGGATATTGTTTCTCAAAATATGGATAAGGTAAATTCAATGCTTTTCAGTCCCAAATTGTCTTTAACTGAATGGTACTCGGTCCATGTTTTGTGAGTTTAAGTGAGAGACTAAAGCAATCAGGCTACTATCATTGTTAATTTCAGTTGAAGACCAAAGCTGCTGTCAAAAAGCCAAATGTTAACATAAAAGGATCAGGGAAAATGGCAAACCAGGTCTCTTCTACTTCTAGAGGACAAACTCCAAAGGTATCTGTTTACTTGATAATTGGAAAATCTTTTTGTTCTTTTTTTTTTTCTTTTTGAATTACACCTTTGCATAGTCTTGATAAATTGTACAGTCATTTTAATTAGAAGTAGACTTTATCCATTCAACAATGGCACATGAATGTTCTTGTATTGTTCTAAATTATCAGGCGAATTTAACAATGGCATGTAGGTCACCTTCTGACCCTTGAGAACATAGAGTGCCGTGCGTTGTGTAAGCCTTATGCTAATTGTTTATGTCCTGTTGCATATCTATGTTCACATAAGCAAGGATAAAATAGTAGTTAAACAGTTTGAAGCTGATGTGGTTTTTATGTTCTGACTTGCACTATTTCTTTGCAGTCTGCCTCTAGAAATGGAGAGGCAACTTTTAAAACAGTAAAACCACCCAAGATAGTAGGCAGGCCTAGTGCTGTCTTAGCAACAGCAGCAGCAACCAAGAGAGCTTCATTGGGATTAGGTGCCAACCGTGTCAAAGAGGAAAAGGACAATGCAAAAAATTTAACTGGTATTTGAATATGATTTATTAGTATTTATGCTTTCCATATAAATAGAACACGCTTGACTTTTAATGTACTTAATAGCGCAAGCTAGAGCAGCAAAGGTCCCTCCTATTTGTGGTTCACGAAACACTGTGCCAAAGCCTGTGATACCTGTCAAGTCCTCTTTGCGTTCTTCTGTGGCAACCAAGAAACAGCCGATGACTTCTTCCTCTATTGATAGTTTGGAAAGCCTGCCATCTGACAGTAACAGTAACCATTCACTGAATGTTGAGAAAAGAAAAACTAATCCCAAGGTTTCTTCCACTGGTTCAACTGTCAAAACCACGTTAAGAACCACATCAAGTAAGAACCAGTCTACAAGTGCCCGTACCTCACATTATTTGAAGTCTGTGACTAAGCTCTCTTCTAGCATATCACCTACAAGCTCTATTAGTGAATGGTCTTCAGAGTCGCTGTCACCAACTTCTACTCTTAATAAAAGGTCAAATAGTTCAAGGCCTAGCTTTGGCAATGCCTCCCACGTCTTGGACTCTCAAAACCATCCTACTGACAAATGCTCAGTTGGACATGGTAACCAAGTCACTGTATTGCCAAGCGAGAGTGTGAAGAGAGTTTCAACAGGAAGTGGCACACTGGTTCTTCCGGATTCTATCAAACCTTCAGGGCTTCGAATGCCATCACCAAAGATTGGTTTCTTTGATGGGGTCAGTTTCAATTTTACTTTAATAAGTATTATGAACTAATTAGGAAGTCTCGTCAGGGTATTTATGAGGCAGAAAAAGTAAACGATTTCATTTTTTAACGCTGGGCTATTATATATTCTACTAAGATATCTCACTTAATTTGTTAAAAAAAAAAAAGATGTCACTTGAAAATAATCTGTGTTACTTTTGAGTCTAATTTTCTATTGCAAGGCATGCAGCATGTTCACATGCAGTTTTATGTTGTGCAGGTGAAGTCAGCAGTGCGTACTCCTGGCAGAAATAGCCAGTCTCATCCAACTGCACCCAATGACTTTCTTAGATCTGGTGCAGCAAATGTCAGCCCCAGTGGAGAGTCAAACAGTGCAAAGCCTGGAATTCAATCAGCTAGGCCTGTAGTAGTTCAGGGTGCTAAAATGAGTTTTCAGCAACCAGCCCCAGAATACAAACTTAAATCTCCCTTGCCTCTTCAGGAATCCTCAAACACTGTGCCAAATGTTTATAATGCTTCAAGAAATGGAAAAGATCGTCCTGGCATTACTCTGAAAGTTCAGAATAAAATGTCTCCTAACTTGACGGCTGAAAAAATTGCCCCTAAACATTGTAATACAGGAATAAACAATCCAGATTTCGGTGACAGCCTGTTTAAGGATAAAATGAGCTCACAGAGCGAGGGTAATGCCCCTGTAAAGGATTCGGGGCATATCCCCAACAATGGAGTATCTGGCATATGCAACTCAAGTTCCACATCTGAGGCCGTAAACATAATGTTGTTTCAGAAAGTGAGTGAAGATGTGCCATGTGGTCAAAAGAATGATATGCATTCCCTCTCTAACATCAACGACAAGGAAAGAACTTTTGAGGATCAAATTGAGCATTTGGCCCGACAAGTTGGAGCAGTAGATATCCATCAGGAGGTCCAGCCAAAACCTATTGGTGATTGTCTTTCTCTTTATCAAGTTAATGAAGGCATGGAGGTTGATACTAGTGGTTTAAAGGGATTTGTCAAGTCATCAGTTCCTGCCCCCAATCTCACTGTGATTGAAGGGGTGAAGGTAGCTGAGATTGATAACAGCTAATGATGGCATAAACAGAATGGCAGCAACTTTCTTGAAGTAATGAAGGTATCTAAATCTTTACCAGGCACAGTTGGACTTCAATCTGTTTTTTAAAATTAATACAATACTCGATGCTACCATCTCCTCTAATTGTTTCATTAAATGTTTATTGGATAGTTATCCTGAGTTCAGCTTACATATGAAACTACCTTGATGGCTAATGTTTATGCAGGTGCTTTGTCCTTGGAGTGGGAATTTGATAGAGTAGAATTTTGTTTTACTAGAAGACTGGAAGGAATATTCAAGAACCTGGGATCCAAAGGTTTCATTTTAAAAAGCTGTTCCTGATGTAGATTGTATTAGAAGCACATGCAAGTCATCAAACAGAGCTGCACGTATGAGTAGTGTCGGATGTGGATGTACATTTTACAATCATGTATCATCGTTTATTTTATTTGATTTCTTTTTGAATCTTCAGATTAAATTATAGTATGCGGGTAGCATAGAATTTGGCGTCATGAACAATTCATTCTGCCAATACTTGTATGTAGTTATTTACCACAACAAACTCGTACCCTTGAGAACAAAAGATATGGTCATCGGTAGAAAGGAACGAAGCCTTCAAAATTCAAACGATCTCATATTTCGCGCAAACGCAATAGAAAGGTCTGTCAATCGGATGAAAAAAACGATGGGAGAGTGGGAAACTTAAGCAATTTCAAATAACAATCTCCAAAACCATCCAATTACCATTTTCTTTCCATTTTTCTGATGCTAATGCAATCAATTCAGCCAACTTAATGTCATTTCCCAGGAGGTTGGTACTTAGCAATCAATTCAGCCAACTTAATGTCATTTTCAAGGAGGTTGGTACTATCCAATGAGTAAAAGTAAGCAACACAATCTTGGACAAGAATTAAAATCATAAATATTCAATACAGTGACTAGAAATGTCAAAAATGGGTTCAACAGATCACTCAAAAACAAAGATAAGCATTTCCAACTACTTGAAAAGTCTAAAAATAGAGTGTAGTAGAAGATGAAAACTCCATTGGAAAAGCTTAAGATCTTGGTTTTTCCTTTTTCTCCTTGAAGAGAGCAAGAAGGGAGACACCAGAGACCTTCACAACCTTAAACCTAACACCAGGAATATCTCCAACAGCATGACCCTTACGTCCAAATCCAGCAATCAAAACCTCATCCTACAATGGTCAAATACACAAAGCACCGTTAGAAACATACAAAGGGATGTATCCAACAAAACAAAATTATGCAACAGTACACTCACATTCTCTTCAATATAATTTAAGCAACCATCATTGGGTACAAAAGCAGCTATCTTCTTCCCATTTTTAATAAGTTGAACTCTAGCACATTTTCTAATGGCAGAGTTTGGCTGCTTGGCCTCAATACCTCTGCAATTGGACAAATATTCATACAATTTAGAATATTACGCCCTAAACAATAAAAATCAAAGTAAAAATTAGATTAAGTCTTACATCTTTTCAAGGACAATTCCTTTGGCATGGGAAGAACCAGCAAAAGGTTTCTTCCATTCATTGCCAAGGTGGGACTTCTTGTATGCCTTGTCAGCCCACCTTTGCCTTCTGCGGTGGGACTTCAATTTGCGGGCAGCTCCCATACCACGTGTCTTCCTGAGAGATGTTTGTGCAAAACAAGTTAGGATGCATATTAAATAGAATTGAGGCCACCACTATTTTGATACACATCAAGAAATACAGCATCTAAATCACCAAAAATCCAAAATAAACATGAAGGGTAGCTTCTCAAATGAACAAATCAAAAAACACATTAAAAGGGCGAACATGAACTTAGCAAATAGCAATTAATCTAAAGTGCATATATTGCACCATTCATCAAATACTACAACTGCTCCTATTCCAACAGGATACACAGTGCATTTACAATCATAGATAAAGAATGTACAGCTTTAAAAACAAACAAATATGAACATAAGCTAGCAATCAATATACGATGCATACAATCTTGGATTTGTGAGCATATAAATTCACACAAATCAACTATACAAATCTCATTATAAAACAAGAAAAAACAACTAACTGCCCATGTAAGAGAGCAGCCATCAATCATAGCTCATAATAATAATAAAAAAAAGTCTTGCTACACATTCATTAAAACCTCCAAATAATTATTAGTTATACTTCATATACATAGCATTAGATCTAGTACTAAAATAAAACACCTTTGAAAAGAAAAACCTACTAAGCTCATAATAGACAGTTGATGGCGTGCTAAATGCTACTGAACATTAGTTAGCATAATTCACAAGCATTTTCAATCTCCATAAGAACCAAACTTGAAAATCAATTCTTGAGACCTTCTTCGTTTAGTAGCATAATTATCCTAAACAGTTCTTTTTTTAGATCATAAGTAATTACCCAATCATACAAATTAATTTACACTTTCAAAAAAAATGACCATCATTTAAAACTAAGCATAAAAAAATGCCATTTTACAGGCAAAGCTCCAACTTTTTCTATTAAATTTCCAATTAATATGCACACCCATTAACAAATGCAAAGAATTAAGGCATTATCGGCCAAAAAAGCATGAAGCATGACAATTTCGCAGCCATTGAAGAAGTACATGAAAACGCGTTCATGTTCTAAAGCTAAATCTTTAAAGCTAAAACAAGAAACAAAGGAGAAACAACACAGAGGGAGTAATCGCACCCCATGGTTACTGGTAGAAGTTGCTTCGACGGCGACGAGGGTTTTTAGAGCTTCGATAAAGAGATAATAACAGAAAGTAGCCGCTGCTTAAAACCCTAATCGTAAAAGTGGTAATGTTGCTCTCTGTCCTTAATATATGGAGAGATTCATGTCATGTGAGGTAGTTTTGGTCCATGAAAAATTGTTGGGCTTTGAGCTGTTGGGTTTCGTTTGGGCTTCTTTTTAGATAGCATCTTCCGTTGATTTTATAATAATTTTATTAAAATTTTAACTTTAATTTTAATTTTTAAAAATTATTAGTAATTATAATTTTTCAATAAATAAAGAGATCACTTCCAATAAAAAAGACATCGTACCAATAGAAAATTAAATTAATAAATAAAATGCATAATACATATGTAACCCCCTGTACTTGATATAATTGGTCAATTTGATACTTCAACTTACAATTTTGCCATTTTAACACTTGAACTTACCATTTTTTTTTTACATAAAATACACTAATCAAATGACATAATACATTTATCACCCCCTATACTTTCCACTTTTTGTCATTTTAACACCTCTACTTGCAGATTTTGGTCAGTCAAACTTTTAAGATGTGACATATGTTGATTCGCTATTTCATGCCACATGTAATGACAAGGGTTTAAAAATTACATTTTAGGCAATTTCAAGTGTTGAAATGGTAAAACTATAAGTAGAGGTGTCAAACTGATAAAAAGTGGCAAGTACAGGGGGCTGTAAATGTATTATGCCTAAATAAAAAATATAAAAATTTATGTCTTATCAATTGAAGTCAAGATAAAAATTAAAATAAAAGGTCATATTAATTTTTTATTTTAAAAAGAACAAAGCATTTATCTATATATTTTATTAAATATTGAGCTCCAAAATCATTAAACTTAAAATTTGATGAGTATCCCTTTCTATAATTTAGCATTCACTCCTAAAAGACTATGTGTTGAATTATTAAAAATTTTATTTTTTACATACAAAATTTAAAAATTCAACAAACTATCAACAACTTTTAAAATTATGTAATTTATTTTTATTTTCTATTTTATTTAAAACTCTAAACTGATAATGTTTTAAAAAATTTTATAGAGTTAGAATTTTGTCATATCAGATTTTAAACTCTATTTGATAGGTACGTTATTAAGGAATCACTACTATATTAATATTGCTAATTATAATGCCTCTTCTTATATACCAAACAATTTGCATTCGCTGTTGTAAGCGGGTCGATTTTTGTCAAGTACACAGGTGGCTCACAGCTGCAGCGCTGAGTAAGCCAAATACCGACTTTTAAAAGGATGGAGCGAGCATTCTTTTGGAATATTCGGAGAAGTCTTGTAGATTTGAAGTTTCCCCTCGATCACACTCGGGTTGGGTTCTGGGTCATAATCACGCAGCGGAAAATAAAATTTTTTTGACCCTAAGAACCCCACCAAGATCCAAGTAGTTTGGATTAAATCAATTTAATTAGATATAGAGTCTTACCAAGACGAGTTCAACGACAATATTGTAGGAAAGAAGAGATGAGGTTCACTCCGGTGACACCCTACCTCGAGCCTTTCGTTATCTTCTGTCGGAATATAGACGCAGCCAAAGAGCAACGTCCTCTACCGGTATCCACACGAACAGATACCCCAAAATGATGTTGGTGTGCTAGCACCTTTCTCAACTTTCTCTCTGTATTTCTTTCTCTAAAGGAACGTATTTTGTGAATAATGATGTACAGAGAACTCTCTACAACTAAACTCCTACATGATATATCTATATATATCTCATACGGTTTAGTATTTCACAAGTACCAAAACTATTTTGATTTTATCATTATCTTTATTTTGTATTTATATATATATATATATTTAAATTTAATTATAATAACAATTATCATAAATAAATTATCAATAAATATATATGAGAGAGAAAACTATCTTATTGGGCTGATAAGCCCAATATTTATTTTAGGTCTGTTCTATGTGTGTGACCCTGTAAGTTCACATAACGTTGGTAATGGGCCTCCAATCTCATTGGTAGCCCATAAGTCATAAGTGGCCTCTAGCAATACATAATGACTACCCAAGTCATGTGAAAGTCAGTAATCCGACACAACCTATTTAACAACAATATTACAGTCCTTTTGTACACGATATCTTAAATTGAATATAAGGCATGGTTTATGTCATCCTTAATAATTCAATTATTTCTCGATCTCAATTAGACTAAAATTAATAACTCCTTATCAACTGATTTCAAACATGGCCATGTATTTATATTCAGTACAATTTATCGAGGGGCCCATAGATATCTTCCTCATGATTAGTGAGGGACAAGTTCCTTCTTGATCACTAATACTCTTCACATGATTCATTTTATATCCAATCACAATCTATTACATCATCCTGTTAAAGATAACATTAGAATGTGTCAAAATATAAAACTCATCATGTAGGACTCTATGATGATCTCAGGTCAGAGGACTACAATAATATTATTGTAATGAGAATAACTTATGACAATTATCCATGTAGTATTCTCATAGTG